>JAHBCN010006287.1:0-50045 GCA_019359885.1 Listronotus oregonensis | reverse complement strand
ATTTTATTTTTATCCTAAAAACGGTGGCAGACTTGTCACCGAAGTGTAAATTCAGGCGATTTGCTAGTTTAAGAGGGTCAATAGGACCAAGCAGGCTCAGTCTCTATATTTCTGGACCAGGACCGAACCGTCCATTGTTTAAAATTTCTTAGAAAAGAACAAATCTACAATTCATTGGCTAATTCCTTAAAGCAGAAGCCATAAACATGCCTATAAAAGAGCAATAGGTTCCCACACCTTTTCGGTGGCTAAGAAAAAGAAGCTTTCTTGTAGGAGTATGTTTTTGAGGCATTAAACTGAACAAGATTTTGGATGTCTCAATCCAATCCTTCTTCATAACATATTTATTTTTGGTCTAATAATTAACATTAAAACTCATGAATGGGTAATAGACGTCAACGCCATCTACTGACCAAAGGGCGAAGCATACTCCTCTGTGTTTCAATGCGTACTGAATAAGGTATTAGGATTTTTAGAGATTTTTACCTTCGACTAGCTTGTCTGATGAGATCTGATATAGATCGAAACCGGTCACAAGATGTCGTTAGGTGAAATCTCTACAAAGTTAGTTAAGAAATTAATTACACTAACATTAAAACTGTTTGAAAACAGTATCTACTATAACTAAATCCTGGTCACTTTAACGATACGAAATTTTAGGTATAAAGTTGTTTTTAAAAAAGTTGTTTCGCTGTTACATTAACAATGGGACTTATCGTATGCTTAAAATAATGTTTTTTTTTTAATTTGTAAGTAAAGAACAAAACGTTATTTTTAAAAAGCCTAACATAAGTAAAGTATATCAAGATATTCTGTTTAAAGGAGACTTTAAAGTTCAGGTCTATTTGTTTTTTAGAAATAGTGTACACTGTACACTACTTTATGCTTTTTTTACGTAAATCGCTTTTATCGAAGAAGGTGTATTTTAAGACTAAATATGTACAAAAATGTTAAATTGTGTAAAATATTTTTTCTAATTTTGACATTTAAAGTAATTTAAAACTCAATGCCGATGTAAAATATCTTACTTTTCATAACTAGTTACGAAAAGTAACACTAGTTACAAAAAATGAAATTTTTCGCAACTGGGTGATTAAAAGTAAAATATTTGACAACGTCAATGAGTTTCGATTTTTTTTAAACTTAAATTAAAAATAATCATATCATATTTAAAACTAGAAAAAATGTTATGTGAAACGCGTTGGAAAACACTATTTTTCATAACTTACATTCTTTAGAGGTACTCGCTTCGCTCGTTTCGCAGAAATCTGTTCGTTACGAAAACCAGTGCTTTTCCCAACTGGTTGCACAAATAACTATCTAAATAACAGACCCATGAGGCCTTTTAATTGTAATATATTTTTTACGTTAACTACGCGTTTCTAATTAAGATTTAGTGATATAGCTGCTCACCTAGTTTTAAAACACTTTGACCAAAAAAAATTGTGGATGCTTCATTTATTTAAATTACATTTAAAAAACATAGTACATAAAATACAAATTAGGGCTTCGTTGAACTTTAAAGTCTTCTTTAAACAGAATATCTTGATATAATTTTTTCTTTTACTAATTTGTTACTCCATATAGGGTTTAAAAAAATTGATTTTTTACTCACATTATCACAAATTAAAATAATTTCTTATTTTTCCGTATGAAATATTATTGTATTATTACCGACCTAATATTTTGACGTGTCTCTGCTTAAATAAGCAATATTGACAGTTGTTTTCTAGTAATTTTTTATTATTGAAGGTTGTTTTTTTCGTTTAACAGAAATGAAGCTTTTTTACAGAAAAAACTAACCAAAATTAACAAACAACAACTATTACCTAGTTCTGGTTAGTTCCTGGTTAGTTCTGGTTATGTTTTCCTCATTAAATTGTAAATTTTCTTTACCCTAAATGCGCCGTTCTTGTCGGTCATGGTTACTTCTGGTTAGTTAAAGCGGCTTTTATTTTCCCCAATTATATTTGTACCTAGCTGAAATTTTAAATATTTTTAATATAATGAAAATATTCTTAATGGTATTGGCAAAGTGTTTTATTATGAATTAATAATATTTGCGTTTGCCAACACTGTAAACGTCTTGTAGCGGCGCATGTATTTATTTCACCTAAATAGTAAATATTTAAAATAAAATGTCAAATTATGACCAATTTTTATAATTTCAATTTTGATTTTCTTAGTGAAAACTACTTCATTCGCAATTTTTTTTTGTCTCGAATAATATTATTTAAAGTAAATTTTACATTTAAACTTTAAAAATCGTCCAATTTTGTGGGTGGTTTTCTTTACAAGACCCTGAGTACATACCTGTTTTGAAGGGATAAATTATCAACAAAAAAAATAATAAAAAAAAACGAAACAAAAAAACCTGTTGACAAAATGATGTCGATAAAAGTAAACAAGGTTTTAAACGAATTTTAGCAACAGCGCAAAAATTGGATAAATGTCAAGTGGAAATAATGATAATATAATATTGGGGCCGAGCGTCGAAGGCACTCGACTGTAAGAAATTACAATCATGGTTGAAAAATAGAAAAACGCGCCACAACGCTATCAAAATTAGTGCAAATTGGCAGAAAATACAGACGCTTTTCTCATTTTCAAAACGCTACTATAATGCCGGTGGACGAGCGATAAAGATTTTGTGAAATAATAGTTTTATTTTTGTTATTACTGATTACAAACCAGTCATTTATTTTATAATGATGGTAAGAATGCGATAACAGTTTTTAAATATGGGTATGATTTAAACGGTCATCAAATTATTCACTTTTTAATAATCATATAAATTGATGTATTCTTAAAATGCCTGCGTCACAAGAAAGCCTATTTAAAAACAATTATCTGTATATGTATGTGCAATCACCCAAAAATGCAATTAGGGACCAAAGAATTAAATTATATTACCAGAACTAAGTAGAACCCATCAGAAGTAACCGGAACTAAATAGAACTAACTGAATTAAATGATGTTATTATTTTGGTTATAGGAAATAATGTTCATTTGGTGATAGATCTACTATTTTTAGGGCAAAATCTACGGTGAATATTTATTTATTTAAAATGCAAACTCTTATAAATTTGGGTACATAAATTAAATAAGAAATAAGATAAATTTGCAGAAAAAATAAATTTTTTGACTTGATATAATAATGAGAGAATTTCTTTTAGGGACAAAAATATAGATATTTTCGTGTTATACCAATACTCTTTTAGGAAAAGTAACATAAGGTGTTGGTTGGTTTGATTACCAGATTGTTGAAGGTCAGTTTTTAGTTAATAAAAACTTTTGGTTATTTCTGGTTAGTCCTGGTTAGTTTTATCTCATTTTCCTTGTTTTCTAGAGGGGTGTTGTCGGTAAAATACAAAAGTACCAAAATTTGCTATGGTAAATAATAAAACATTTCCTCTAAATATTAACTTAGTTTACAGAGTTTTTTTAAAACCTAAAATTTGACAGATCACCCTACCCTTTCAAAAATGGTACATAGATCATAAAAAACCAAAATATGTATGAAAGTTAGCTTTAGCCGCTTTCTATATGAAAAAACCTATGAAAAATAGCTATTTCTAAAGTGAAGAATTTTGATTTAATTGTAGTTTAATCGTAATATTGTCAATGGGACTTTTGTAAAGAATCGACAATCAAATAGTCTAAAATCCTAATTATGGACGACATTCACCCATCTGGATGAAAATTATTTTTATCAAATACAGTTTGTAAACAAATGTATTGCAAATTAGTTGCCCAAAAGAATATGATCAAGGTTATATTAATAGTTTTTTTTTGAAAATTGTTGATACTTCCTGTATAATGCCATTTTAATTTTTTTATTCCACATGACGGTACTAATATACCACTATTTTTTTTAAAATTTTATAAATAAAGTTTTTGAAAACATTGGATATTAAAAATTAAAAACATTAATAAAATTTATATTTATAAAATTAAACAAAAAAAATCAGTGATAGATCAGAACTGTGAAGTAGAATAAAAAAAGGAATTATCAACATTTTTTTCATTTTTTTTATTAATCATCACCTTGACCATAATTTTTTAAGCAACCCATTCGCAATAAATTGTTTACATACGAATTTTTATAAAAAATAGTTTCCATCCGGTTGGCAGATGGCTTAAGGTCTCCTCTAATTCGGATTCTGTACTAGAACAAAAGGTTTTTTTATAAAACCTTATCGTTGGATTCTTTGCAGAAAAAAGTCGAAAAAACCGCCAAAAATTACCTTTTTTGTTAAATTTATAGCCGAGACCATTTGAATGTTGGAAAGCTGATTTTTCCGAAAATGATTATAAAATGTGTTAAAACAGGCTAAAGGCGAACGCGGCTAGACGAGTAGTTCTTATTTTATCGCAGTTTAAATATTTAACAGTGATATTTTGGACAACTAAGCGTATTATTATTAAACTCCAAATCTTATTCTACCACTTGTATATCTTTGATTGATCTTGCTTTTGGAGCAAAGTAGTGAAGGGCCAAAGCAGGCGAAAAAAGGTATACAGCGTGCTGCTTAACATTTTTCCGTGCTTGCTTTGACCTCCCACAACCATAGTTTAAAGAATATACAATAAATAAGTTAGGTCACTTGCATATAAACCTTTGATGTTTTGGCTTCAAAGACACCGTGCGGCGACTCCGCCGATCTCGAAACGACAAAAAAGTTTCAGGGCATATTTGTGTAAACCATACCAATTTATTCAAGCGTTTTCTCTGTTTGGGATTGTGGGGGAATTATTTAAATAATTATTACGATAACATAAGCATAATGTTGATAATATTTGTTTATGGTCACGAAAGTCACTATGGATAAATGTTAATTTTTGTCTCTATTACCTATTAATAATTATCCCTAGAACTACAAATCGGGGTAGATATCTACCCCTTTTTAGGGACACGATATACCAATGCACACGGTTACAGCCAAACGATTTCTGGCGCACTGCGTATCAGTCGGCTTCACACCATAACCTGGTACCAATATATTGGAGAGGCGGGGATAAGAGGGGTGCGTTTTAAAAAACCGCACGAGTGACGCAACTCATATATTGAATATTTATTAACTATGCCACAACTCTGCTCCTAGAGCAATATCGCGCGTTTAGCGCAATGTTTGGAGCCGTTTTTTACGCTTTTCGCCAAATTTATATAAAAGTTACGAAATTAAATATAAAGTTTAATAATTCGTTGGTCAATTTCAATTTTGATAACTACAGTAAATACGCTTGTCCAATATATCACCGCAAACTATTTAAACTGCGATCCAAAAAACTACTTGTCTTTCAGCGTTTAAGCCTAAATGAACAACATATAAAGAATTATTTTCCAACTTTAAAGGGTAAAAATTTTAATTTTTTTAGAAAATTGTCAATATTACCAATTTTTTTGACTCTTTTCTGCAAAGAATAAAATTATAAGGTTTTACAATAATCCAATTTTCCCGTTTTCTTCCCTATAGAAAACAGAAAAAAATAAGTTTTGTCCACATTTTGGTTTTATGCGCCACTTTTCTAAAGATGGTACTGGTGGGTTGTTGTTAAATTTTAGGAAAAATAGCTTCTTTTTGCTCTGTAAACTAAGCTTCCTCAAATATAAGCTAAGTTAACAGCTACCATGTTGTTATAAGAAGAAGAATATAGGGGTGAAAGATTATTTTCACAAAATAAATATATTTTCTTTATTGCACATTGTTCTACGCATACCTGTATTATTCCTTCATATAATAGACATTTTGTATAATATATTGTATACAATGCTATAGAGAGGCAAAGCTGTTTAGAAGGAAAATTATGTCCTAACTGTATGTCAACAATATCCAATTCCAATCAATGTTGGAGATAATTGACATGCCAGTATCGGATAGTGTTAATCACTGAACTGGGATATTGAGTTGAAATGGGTTGATAGTGATTGTATGATGATCACGATTAAAGGACAGAGCAAGGGAATAAAAAACAATTATGTGCTATTATTATATAATCTAAAAAATTTTGTCCATTTTTTAAACACATAAAAACCTCATTATTTTAAATAGAAGAGTGATTACTACATATTACGTGCTATTAGTGGTCCAGACAGTCAAGCAATTCACCCTCGAATTTTTTATATATGCACCGATTTATTTGAAATTTTGAAGGATGATAGATGGATGGTCGAAAAGCAAAATCTATATGGTGCCGATGTGCGCAATGACCCCTGGGGTGGATCCCACCCCTTCTCGGGGGTGGGCAATTTTTTACCCAAAATACCCCTAGAAATCGATAGATAAATAAATTTAAAATAAAAAATGTCATGTCAAGTTTTTTCGACAGATCAATAGTTTTTGAATTATTCGCAATTGAAAAGTGCGATTTTTCGTTAAAAAAATCTCATTTTTCAATTGTTTTTCACGCATAACTCTGTAATTATGCGTTTTATCGAAAAAAGTGTAATTAACAAAAATGAAGCTTATAAAAAAATAAAGAAACTAAGCTATTTATAAAGATCTTAAAGTGTTACCTAAGGCAAGTTATAGCTGCTTGAAGATCTTTTATTTTTTATTTATTTTATTTCACTTAATCTCAAAGAACGGGAAAAGGATACATTTTTCAACAAAAAGTCAAAGAATATTTTTTAAAGAGAATAAAAAGACCTTTAAAATGAGCACCGATAAAAGCTTTTTTTACTCAAATTTCAGTGAGATATGGTGTAAAATAATTAAAACTAAAAAAAATCGCAATAAAACTAATGTCATTTCATTCAAAACCAAATTAAACTTATTCCTTGCACCAATTACTTTATTTGTATATTATTTATGACATCTAAAATTTTACTGATTAGAGATGCACAGTTTTGAAAAAAATGAGCTTAAATTATGTTTTTTTGTGATATTTCAAAAAATTTTCTTTTTCTTATTTTAACTCCATAACAATAAGAGATACGAAAAAAAAATAAAGAGCAGAAAAATGTAGCATTTTTTATGACAATTATTTTCTTTTTATTATTTTTTTCGTGGCATAAATATTGACGGAGTTATAACCGATTTAAACTTTCACGATAGTGATAGGACTGCTTTTCCGTAGCACTTTGACCCTTTACCTATAAAATATGAAGGGTCTCAAGCCCTTCTAACATACATAGACTTGTGGCCCTGAAAATTACCTTTAAAATGATTTTTTTTTGTAGAATGTAATAGCTTTAAAATTAACAGAGTTACACAAAAAATAAGATAAGCAGATAATAAATTTTTATTTATGAAGAATGTACAATAAAATATTGAATGTCTTTAAATAAATGTTTTTATTTTTTTTGGTAAAGGGGCGGTTCTTAAGGGTTAGCAAGGAGTAGACAATTAAAATTTATTTCCTGTTCAGAGAATAAACTTTAGAACCAACAAAATTTAAAATCAAAACATCAGTAGTCATAAAAAATATGTTTTTATTTAATTTTTGTCAAACGGGTGGTTCTTAAGGGTTACTATGGTGTAGATAATTAAACATTTCAAGTAGAGATAATTAACTGTAATACTAAAATTACGCCAAATCTAAAAATTGGCAGTCATTAGATATTTTTTTATTTCATTTTCTGCAAAGGGGTAGTTTTTAGGGGTTGAAAAGTGGTAACTAATAATTTTATTAAAATGCTATGAATTTTTTTCCAGGAAAACTGCAATTGTAATGTTACAAATCGTTAAAAGATTTTTTTCCATATTATTTTCGTTAAAAGGGTAGTTTTTAAAGATTCTTAAGGGTTGATATTTCAAAATACACTAATTTTATATTGTACAATACGTTAGGATATTTATCCTACATAAATAGGAGACATTTGAATCAAAAAAAGCCGAAAAACCTATAAAATCTAGTTTTTCAATAAGGGGTGGTTTTTACCCCTTAAAAACAATTTGCACACCTTGCTACCATATGGATTTTGATATGGAGGGAAAGATAAGCTTAATTTCAAATTTTCAAAAAATCGGTGCATATATAAAAAATTTGGAGGTATGACACTATTTTGAGCTTGACTGCCTGGATTATAGTGAACTTTTTCAAATTCTTTGTCCTAACAGGTTTTTAATAAATTTCACAGTAATTTTAAAGCCGATGTAAATATATATATTTTTTTAATTTATAGCACAATATAATAAAATGTTTTGTTGATTACGATAAGTTAGCTTTAATTATAGCAAATTAAATAATACATATATTACACCAAATACATTTTAAAACTTCAATTTACATAACACATATAAAAAATTACCTGTAATAATTATATTACAGATAAAACAAATACATTTTATACTGATTAAAACATAATAAAATGTAAATGTTCGAATCAGATCGGCCACCCCATCCTTAATAAGCCTAGCTTTAGCTTAAGCTTAGCTTTAGCTTTTATACCAAATTTACCGCTCATCATCTGATAATTCCCATATTAACTTATATGACTTTCTTTTCACAAAATTTGATTGAATTATGTTTTTGGTGTTTCTCTGCCAAAATAATCATCCTTGGTGACTTTATTTCCACAGCAAGGATTGGGGATCTACTAAAACTGATCTTTCTTTAGGCCAGAACAGCCAAAAACAAAACCTTTGTCGCAATAACTTGCTTACCGATCTTATGGTGAAATCCACTTAGTTTTTTTTACTTTCAACCATGAACTATACCAAACATTAGTAAATGGTTTTCTTGGTCGGTTAGATTACGGCTTAGTTTCTGTGTCATACTTTGCACATTTTAAGGTCACAGAATGCAGGCCACCATAGACCATCTGGCACTAGAATTCAGCTGATTGAAATGATCTAAAAAAATTATTTGCCACCTTCTCTTGCAATCATACTTTCTTTCTTTTCTCCGACCCTTTAAACAAATTACTCAAACTTTAGATCTATGTTCCCCAGGCAGAAAAACCTTAAACCTTTAAATCATAAACCGTGTTTTTCTTAACCCTGTCAGATAGCTAGACTGTTAGGAATCTCACGAAAAGTTTCCTAAAATCGACAAGTCAACATGGGAGCAAGAAAGCAATACAATCAAAATCAAACTATATCAGTGGCCAAAGTTTAGCAATCGTATTACAATATTTTCTTGCTTAAAAGGCAGCAATTTTTTTTTATTTTTGCATAAAACATCAGTTAAAACTTTTGTCCTTAATCTTGTCCACGTTCTCTCTTTGAAGATAAAATTGTTTCTACTTCTAAAGGAAACGCCAAACTTTTTGCTAAACAATTTGGTGCTAGTATTACCCTTGAATCTCCTGTTGATTTGCCTTCTCCAATAGCAGCATCTGTTCTCTGTAATACTAAGAAGTCTCCTGGGCTGAATTACAAACCAGCAATAGTCTTAAAAAATGTGTTCCCGAGTTTGCACCCAGCTTAGCTCGTCTCTTTCAGATTTCATTTAACATGGACATTTTTCCGGAAAGCTGTAAGGTCGAACATATTCCAGCTATTCCCAAAACATGATCTAAAAGTTATTCCTTTTAACTAAACATTAGATTTTCTTTTTAGTTTTTTGCAAGCTAATGAAAAAAAAATATGAAGTTTCAAAATTTAATTTTTTAGTAACAACACAAAATTATACATAGCAAACAGTAAGGATTTTGCCAAAAAAGATGTAAAGCAGATTTTCTCTCATTTGTTTTACATAACTGGAATACGTGACTTTAGTTCTTTGCCAAATGGGCCCTTTACACAAAATTTATTTTAATCCAAAAACCCGTTAAATCTTATTTTTTACCTACAAAAGAACCATTTCCCAAATATATTTTCTCAGAAAAAAATAGTTTTAGCGTAATTACAATTTAAAGGTTACTTCTGGAACTTTAAATTTGTCTCCAGACCAAAATGTCAAAATTAGCTTTTTTGCTTCGTTAATTGATTTCATTCAGAGCAAAAACAGAAAATCCATCGCGTTTCTATATTCCGATTTAGGATAAATCGGTTTAATGTCATTTAAATATGCAACATAATAAATGTAAAGGTAATTACACCCCTGCAAACCATCGCAATTATCATAAAAAAATATATTTCACAAAAAACAGTTTGTACCTCTAAAATTTGTTTATTTCATACGGTACTGTAAAATGTACTTTTAGATTTCTGGTTTTAGCCCGCAAAATGAACTTTAACTAGGCTCAATACTGTAAAAGTTAATGATAAGTCAAAAGCTGACAACTAATACATTTTCATTTAAATTCGTACGTATTTACTTACAAAAGATAAACCATAATTACATTTTTGTTAACAAAATCTACTTTATTCTCACATTTCCATTGAGAAAAAGACAAAAAAATTTTCTCAAACGGTTCTGTCGATATTTTTGCTACTAGCTGCCCTCTAGCCTCATTAGATTTTTGCAAAATTTCATCAGGAATCAGATTTCCACCATCTTTCTTTATTTCGTCAATTTTACCAAAAATGATTGTAAGATACCACTAATTTTCTACTGACTTTACTTTTCATCTTGGAATAAATAAAAACAGGACAGTTGCGTTTCCCGGATATATCAATTTTATGCCGATAATGTCAAATATCTCACTAGTAAACGAAAAATCTTAAAATCCGTTTCCAAAGCAGACAATTAATTATTTTGTAGATATACGAAAAAGTTAAAAATACGTTAATATTTCAAAACATAAATTTCGACAGTACAGTAGGAAAGCAAATATTGTACAGTAACGGCAATTAAATCTTGGGCAATTTTTTTCCCTTTCGTCCCTTTTCTACCTTCTACTGAATATAAATACCTGTTAAAAAACCTAATAAAGAAACAGGTGTCCGTTGTCCGTTTTTAAAAGCTAAAATTAACCTTGGATGAAAAAGTATTAATTATTTATTATATTGAGCACAGAGGTTGGCCAGAAAGGGATGTGGCGGAAGAGCTTAACATCCCAAAGAGTACTATTCATTTTGTTAAAAAAAATGACAGGAAACACAATCCTTTGAGAGAAGAGCTGAAAGTGGTCGCCCCAAACTATCGAATCAAGAACAAGACAATAATTTAGTTAATTTTTTAAGAAACTAATCATTTAAATCTGTAGTTACAGCAAAAATGAAAAGCAATTTTCCAGCATCGGCATCGGTTAGAATGGCACGGCGAAGAATAAGGCAAATATCCGAATTGCGCTGCCACCCTTAAAACCGTTTTTAACAAATGCAAATAAAGAACAACGCATTGGATTTGCTCACAATTTTCCTTGAAACCTCCGATTTTTTGGGAAAATATAATATTTACCGATCAAAAACTGTTTCACTCGTGGTACAATGGGATATTTAAGGTATACAGGCCTCAAGGAACACGATTTGATGAAAAATATATCCAAAAGGATAGAAGTAGTGGGCGATTATCGGTGAATGTTTGGGAGTGGCTGAGTGCACAAGGACTTGGTGTATGTTATTTTATCGAAGGAGGTATATATTATATATAGATCTACTACAGAATATCATGCTTCCTTCTGTACTGGATCGATTTCCGGACAGAAATTTTATCTTTCAGCAAGATTAGTGTCCCGTTCATACGGCCCGGCAAATCGATGAATGGATGGAAGAGCAGCGTATCAGGTTGGCCCGCACGTAGTCCGGATTTAAATGTTATGGAAAATGATTGAGGCTTATTAGTTAAAAAAATAAATAGGAAAAATGAGTTTAGGCTGCAAAATGTAAACAAACTTAAGAATAAAATATTAGAAGCGTGGAATTAGTTACAAGGAAATCCGGACTACGCCCGGGCTTTGGTTCATTTGATGCCTGGAAGGCTAATCTCTGTCTTAGAAACAAATGGGACCGCAATAAAATATTAAATTTGTTTGGAAGGATATTTAAGTTTGTTTGAATTTATGAAATTGTTAATTAATTAATTAATTTGTTAGTTTTTATAAAATATAAATATTTTTTTTACCTTTTGCTTTATTTATAGTAATTAAAAGTTAAACAAGTTAAAAAAGAGCGATTTACAAAAATTGGCAAAAAAGTTTAAATTTGACAAATTTTTTGCCCAAGATTTAATGGCCGTCACTGACATTATTCGTTCGATAAACCTTTACAGTATTCGTTTCGAAATTCCATCTCATTCATAATAAATCATAATGCAAAAATTTATTTTTTGTACTTATAACGTAAATATCAATTATTATCGTTTGAGAATAACACCTGGCAAGTAATCATGATTACCGACTTTTTGAATTAATGCGATATATTTTTTGTTGTTTTAACCATTGTTACTGGTTTTTTAAATTAATGCAACAGATTTTATGTTGATGTGTTTTTGTCAAACGAAAATGAACAGATTATGGTATTCTACTAATTAAATAAACAAATGAAAGTGGAACTTATGCACTGACGGAAAATCAAGTGTTTCAATATCCGGATTAGCTTTGCTTGGTATTTGATTCACTCTGCTCTCATGCGAGAGGTAATATTGGAACATAACTCCAGCAGGCTCTGTGTGGTTAGCCACCTGTGACGTAGATAGCGTTTTTGCACCATTGTTTTATATTTAAATGTTTGTAACTCTGTTATAAAATTTTAATTTAAAATAATGTTTGACAAAATAGTTATTTAGGTACAAAGGGTTATTTTTAGCCAATAGAAAAAATATGTGTAGTACAGTGGATGGGGCGAAAAAAGGTGTTTGACCTTCGGATTTTTTTGTACAGTTTTAATTTTTATGAAAATTTGGAATTAAGTTGCTTTTGTGTGCTTTTCATTTTTATGGGGTAAAAACCACCCCTTATGCTAAAAAATTAAAAAATCATAAAAATAGACCTTATGTAAATTAAAATCATAGCTAAATATGTAAAATGAATTTTTATGTTGTGAGTTATATCTAACATTATATTTGTAACGTTTTTACCCTTAAAATCACCCTTAATAACGAAATTACAAAAAAATGTTTTTTTTTATTTTAAAATTATTTAATAACGCTTTTATTGTAAAAAAATATTTTAACAGTTTACGGTATAATAAATATTTAACTACCATAACTCAACCTTTAAATACCCACCCCTTATGAGATTTACAAAAAAAAGTTTTTTTGACAAATTAAAACGATTGGATAATTATAGTCCCGGAAATAAAGCTAAAAAATGGCAAAACCTCGCAATTTTTTTGTCCTGCATCGACTTGCATAAAAATTTGGAGTTAGGCGCATCTAACCCTCTACTTGAAATTCTATTTCATGATGATTTGTGCTGTTTGTTTTTAAAGGATGAAAATTCCCCAAAACTTATAGAATAACATTTTAAACCTTAAGATGGGTAAAAGTTGGTTTGGATTAGTTGAGTAATGATTGTTTTATGCTTTAAAATACAATTTTAAAATACTTCAACCCTTAAAAATCAACCCTTGTTAGAGCCTAAAGTAAAAAAATATTTACCCTAAAAAAATGATTAATTTACCATGGTGATTTAGTTTTGAAATGCTGTTGCTTAAAATATGTATTAATTTCATTTCGCAACTTTTTGACCCTTATAAATCAACCCTTATCAAGCTTAATTTAAAACAAAAAGATTTATCCCCAAAAAATTAATAGCTTAACAGATTTAATAATTAAAAATATTACTGCCTGAAATATTACCAATTTCATTCTTTTGCAAATTTTCAATCCTTAAAAACCACCCCTTACAACATTGCAATTCTTATAAACCAATATAATAGATATAAATAGAAAAAGAAATTAGAATTACATACAAAAATTCTACCGGTAAAAGTATAAAGTATATACCGGTTTTATAGAATATTTATGCTCCGAATTGGGAAATTCGAATTTTTCGAAAAAAAAGTTAATTGGTTTTTTAAACATAGCTCCTTTAGTTTTAATGATAGAAAGTTTTTTCAAATATAATTTTGTGGGGTTTTTTACGAGCTACAAGGCTATGTAAATTTAATCCTTTTTAATCCCTTAGTTTTAAAATGGGATGAGTTTAAATGGCTAGAATAAGGTGGTGTTCGCTCGTAAATAGAGGATTTAAACGGCCATATCTGGCCAAATATTTATTGTACAGAAAAATATATATTATGAAAAGTCTTTGTTATCAAAAAAACTATAATTCGGTACTTTAAGATTTTTCTCGTGTCTCCATTATTTTGAAGAAAAAGGCTATTTTTACGAAATTGCGGAAAATCGTTTTTCACTTTAAGCTCCAATTTTTCTAAAATTAAGCATTTTAATTTGGTTAAACTTCTAGGATGTATTAAGAAGACATATATAAAAAGAATCGCAAAAGGGTACAGATCAATTTTAATGATCTTTTCGTGGAAAAAAGTAGGGACCGACCTTAGTTTTATCATAACTCGCTCCTTTTTTATGCTCAAAACTATTTTTTTGTTTTTGAAAGAAAGATCTTTTTATATACTTTAAAAAAGACCTTATATGTTTTCCTTGAAAAATGCAAACTTCTGCGGCTATTTGACTTTAAATCTTTTAAATTTAGCATTTGACGAACAAAAGCTAACCATGAAGAGAAATTATAAGATAATATTTTTTTCTAGTTTTTTTATAAGCTACAATTTTACCGTCAACAGTTTTTTTTGATCAAATGCTTATTTTTAAAGTCATTCGTGAAAAACCCATTAAAAACGTCGATTTTTTCGTCGAAAAACTTTTATTTTCAATCGCGAATAACTCGAAAAATATTAGTTTTACGAAAAAAATGTATGAAACATTTTTAACTTAAAATTACCCTCTTAATTGATTTCTGTAATTAAAATGTAATAAAAAATTTCCACCCCCAGGATAAAAGCACATCTCGGCATGATATAAACTTTAATCCTTGGGCTATTCCCTACCTTCTGTGAAAATTTCAGGTAAATCCATGAGGTACAAAAAATTTCTAATTAAAATGCCTCATTTACTGTACTAGTGCAAGAGGACTATTACAGGTCGTTGCTTCTGGCAAATCTGGCATGATGCGCTTCTAAAATTTTTTTATGTGTTTTATTTTAAATTGGAATAGTAACCCAAATTTAACAATCTCAATTCCTCACTAATGTAGTAGCGGAGTGATTTCGGGGGTCTATCGTGTCGTTTTTTCTTTTTGGCGTAGAACCAGGTCAAACCAGTTAGGTTCCTTTGAGTATGTCACCGGGCACATGAAATCGTATTTTACGACATTTTTTTGTGGTCTTGAACTTGTTAAATTAATAAAAAGTGATTTTTTTGAAATTAAAAAAATATATATTTTTTTCCGTTTCCACCGCCATAACTTTAAAACTATCAAAGATAACAAAAAATTTTTGTGTCAAATTAAAGCTCACACTGTAGCGCTTTTATCCTTATAAATTGTTTGGGCACAATTTGCACTTTCATCCCTTTAAAAATCAGATAAACTGAAAAAATATATTTTTTGTATTGAAATGTTTACCAATCGATAAACTTTTTTATTTTTGAAAATATTTTCATACATGCAGCGAAGAAAATATAGCCAATTAATACCAAAAGTTAAAAAATTTTTTCCTAAAGCGTATCGTTTGGCAACAGCGATTGTTTTTTTAGGCGTAAAAAAGTATTATCGGGACCCAATAGCCCCGCATGCGGATAGCGTGCGTAGTAATACATTAGTAGTGGTGGTTGTCGAAATTTAGAGTGTGCTGTATGTATTTAGAATTTTAAAATAATGAAGCGAATTATTTGTAAGAAAATTGTGTATGATGAATACAAATCTGTTTTACAAAGACCTAGAATACAAGGGTTGTTATCATTACTATCAAGTGCTGAAAAAAGGCAGGACAATCTAGCAAAAGAAATTCTGTCAAAAAAATAAAATTTTAAAGGGCGAAATTAAAATAAAATATCATAAAGACTGTCGTAAATCTTACACAGATTCTCAAAACTATTATCATAATTTGCAATCAGACAATGGCGCCGGTCCTTCAAATTATTGTGACCCTAAACTTAAATGCGATAGTTTCAATATTAGAAAAATGTGTTTTTTTGCATCAATAGTAAAAATAAAACAAACCAAAAGTTAAATAAAAAATCTGTTTAAACAAGTAATTTAAATATTCATATGTACCTGCATAGTATAGTTGGTACCTTTCTATTAGTTTATATTTTGTACTGAAACAAAATACGAATTTCAATTTTATCCTTATAAAGTATGTTTAGGGTATTTATTTTTTTACATAGTACTAAATCTTTTAAGGTAGTAGAAAAGCTACCTATCAAAAAAATAATAAAGCTGCCAGAAATAGAAATGACATTAATATGATATCTAAATTACGTGGCTATGAAGATTTATTTGCGTTTGATGAGAAATATCATAAATTATGTTACAAAATCGCACAAAAATAGGAAAACGGTTTCCGAACCTATCCGAAAATAGTTCGACAATATCTACCTCTTCTGCGAGTATTGGTAGTGATGTTCAGATAGATCTTTTACTTACTAAAAAAATGTCCAAAATTTAAACTTTATAGTAGTTATGTAGTACAAGACTTTATGTCAACCCAAAATTGAATTTCCAACATGTACTTGTGTGAAAGAAGGCCTAAAATGTTGTAAGGAGTGTAAATCTCGTTCCTGCAATAACATTATTAAAGATTTTGAGGCAGAAATGGATTAAATTTACGAAAAATACTAATAATGAAGCGCCTAAATAACTACTTACATATTACATTTTTGGGTCTGGTAAAGAAAATCACCCACGGAATTGAACGACTTTTAAATTTGCAATGTAAAATATACTTTAAGTATTATTATTTAAGGCAAAAAATGCGGATGATGTGGTTTTCACCAAGAAAAGAGCAATAAAAGTTCTAAGAATTGGTCATTATTTGACATTTTATTTCAACTGTTTACGATTTACATGTAATAAATACATGCACCGCTTTAAGACGTTTACAGTGTGGCTAAACGGAAATATTATTAATTTATAATAAAAAACTTTGTCACTACCATTAAGATAAGTTTCATTAAATCAAAAATATTTGAAATTCAAGCCAGTTACAAATATAATTGGGAAAATAAAAAGCCGCTTTAACTAACCAGCAGTAATCATGACCGACCAGAACGGCGCATTTATAATAAAAAAAAATTACAATTTAACGAGGAAAACCTAACCGGAACTAACCAAAACTAGGTAATAGTTTAAAAGTTGTTATTTGTTAGTTCTGGTTAGTTTTAAATAAAAAACAACCTTCAATAATAACAAATTATTACAAAAAGTCTGGCAACATTGCTTATTCAAGCACCATTTAGACATGTCAAAGAACGGCATCGTATCATCTCTTTATATGGAAAAAAAAGAGGAATTATATATTCCTGTTTAAAAAGGACGTTTAACGAAGCTCTAGTTTATATTTTATGTACTATATTTCTTAAATTTAATTAAAAGACATAAAGCATCCGCAATTTTTTGTTGCTAAAAATGATTCAAAAATAATAAAGTTTTGAATGTATAATCAAAAAATAACAAATCCCGTGGGTGGTTTTCTTTACCAGTAACCAATAAAAAAGTTTAATTAACCTACTAACTAGGTGGGTAATTAATAACAATGATTGATATTTTTTGTATGGGTTTAAAAATCTACCCACCTGTTTTGGATATTTAAAATTTTCCTTTTCTAAACAACTTAAGCAGCCCTTAGATCTGCGTTTAAACCTGTTGATAAAACTTTAACTACTACACTCCCACCGGACCGTAAGTAAGATCTTTGCAGTCGGCTCGCTAAGCTAAGCGCGCAAAAATATGAGTTTGGCCGTTAAAAAAATATCACTGACTTAATACTATAACAGGAATCTAAAAAATTTTGTTTTAAAAACTTTTTTTAAACATTAGCTACAATTTGTACGCAGCATGTATATATAAATTTTCAATAATAAACTTTTTTCTCGATTGCCTAAAATTACGCTACTAAAAATAACAATTTTGAGTTTCGTACTATTTTAAAAATTTAACAAAAAAAAATCAGCTTCAAATGGGACGTTGTTCGAAGCGCTATTGTGTCTACTTTAATCTAAAAAAAATTAACCTGATAGCATGAATATTATTAGAGATATAGCAGTGGAGATGTTAAAAAACGTGTTTTATTGAAAACCGATTTTTTCTGGGTTTTTTCGAAATAAAAAAGTTCTCGACCACTAAAAAATGTCGTAAAAAGTGATTTCGTGTACACGATTACCTTATTAAAGAATCCCACTAAGTCTGGTTTGGTTCTACGCCGGTTTTTTTTTTCTTGATAACTAAGCGACTTTTCTTCCAAATTTTACTCCACTATAGGACCATCGCGAAAAAAGCGACCCTCATGCAATGTATAGTACAAAAACTTTCAAAATAAAACAAATTTATATACTTCTTAACTAAATGTAATATTTATATGCAAAAAACAGCTTAACAGAAAATAGTTATTTATAATATAAATGTTAAAAGTACAATTTTAAGCCACGAATGTGAAAGTTTGCAGAATTAGTGAAGCGAGTTTTGCAATTCACATGAGTCCCTTAAAACGTACTTTTAAGACAAATATCATACAATATTTTTTCTAACAACGCAATAATGCAGTTAAAAATTAAATTATTTCAAAATTGGAAGATATTGTTTTATATAGCATAGCAAGCGGCCAGTAGTGCATCGCTGGATTTACTGCCCAGAAAATCTTGTATACAATATAATATTGCTTATAATAAGTTTTTGAATTGGTGTAACGAGAAAGATATTGCTGGAAAATATACCGAAAATTTAAAAGATTTGGAAAACATCATCGTTATGGTCAACTTCTTCAATGATCAAAGCTATGTTACGCATAAACACTAACGTGGATAACAGTACTAAATAATAACAGTAAATTTTTTAAGTTTATCGCTTATTTAAAGCGTCAAGGAGAGGGATACCAGCCAAAAAAATAAAATATTCTGAGCAAAGCGGAAATTTACCAGTTTCTGTGCACCTGATGATGAATACCTTCTCATGAAAGTAGTTACCATTATGGGAATTTTTGGTGCCTGTCGCAGGAAGGAGCTTTGTCAGTTGACTCTAAACAACCCTTGGAAATTATGGGCACTTTATTGATGATTCACATACGAGATACTAAAACCAAGGTACCTCAAATTTCACTATCGATAAAAAATTTATTTGGATTATTATCGAAAGCATATGTCTCTTCGTCCAGCAAATGTAGGACATCGGAGACTTTTCCTAAAATACGCGAAGGGTAAATGTACCAGAAATCTTGTCGTAGTTAAATCTTTTGAAAAATCCCTGCTGCTATAGCAATATTTCTGCAGCTTCCAAATTCGATCCTTAATAAGGGGCATTGTTTTCGCCGTTCTTCAGCGAGTTTACTTGCCGATGCTAGAGCAAATTTGACGACAATTAAGAGGCATGGGGGGGGTGAAAATCGTCTACCGTTTCTGAGGGATACATCGAAAATTCCTTGGAAAATAAGAACTCTATTGCCAAAAAACTACTTACAATAAAAACAAGAGCAGCAGATCGTGCCCCAACGTCGACTGAGAATGCAGTTTTTTCTGTTCAATCGACCTCAACTACGAAGAATGCTAGAACTGTGGAAAGAATTTGTTTTTTAAGTTGTTTGAATTGTTCAATTAATATAAATGTTAGTAAATAAATAAACGTTGACGTTACCTTTCAAAATTTGACATTTTACTTTTAACACTAGTAGGTAGGTAGGTAGGTTTAAAGTGAGTGGGTATAACACCCTTCCACCGCGACCGATCGGTCTATTGTGGCTCACACCCTTTCATATTTCTCCCACCAGGTCCAGACTCCTAATAAATCTGATGATTCTGTTGGGAGAGAGATCTTTACCTGCCCGCAACAGAGTGTGTCATTGTCTTGAGGATTGCGATCTTACCGTGCCATTTGCATGTGAGCTACGAACACAGTCCCGCTAGTGTTTTAAGGTGTACCCTTGATTGCTCCAGTAGTTTGACAGTACATTGTTGGTTCGGTGGGCTTATGAAGGCCTTCGAGTCTCTGAGACCCGGAAGTCCATGCCAGTAATGAAGATTTTCTCTTTGTGTCCAAGCTGATATGATCTGCTTGGCCGTTCCATAAAATATACCGATGACCGGTTCCGGCCCTGTGAATTTTGTCTCCGCCCCCCTTTTGGCAAGGAGTGTCCAGGTATCCACAGTAGTGTAACCTTATTGTATTGACCCAGTTTGGTCAGCGCATCCTTGCAATTCCAGACGGTTTTCGAATTGCACCGGCTGGATTCAAGAGCCTTAAGAGCTGCTTGACTATCGGAGAATATTTTAACTGTCTTACGTGTGCAGTGCCGATCAACCAGCGATCTAGCACACATCTCAATATCAAATACCTCCGCTTGAAATATGGTTGCAAAAGTACCCAGGCTAAAGAAAAACTCTGCCTTCGGCCTCTGTCCATATATTCCAGCTCCAATACCGTCCTTGGTTTTGGAGCCATCGGTGTACCAACAGATGTCAGCCCGCAGCAGGTCGGTCATTTTTCGACTCAGTCCTCCCTTTGTGGGTATACTACACTGTAGGGCCGGTTGTAATTTGTTGCTGTAGGCATTATGTCTGAAGGCATTACCAGTCTGTCACAGGTTAGGACATTCCTGAGGAGACTGGTGCTCTCCACATAACACGCCCCCGGTTTAACACTAGTGCTTTAAAATGTTACTTTAAGGTACTAGTGCTTTAAAGTAACATTTTTAAGCCATCTATAGATAGTATTAAAAATTGAATTTTTAACACGTTTATAGAAAAAAGATATTTTAATACCTTTAAAATTTTAATTTTGTATTCATTCTTAATGTTATCAAACATAATTTACATTTATAATATAAATACCAGTTACTTTTACAAGATATTCAAAGCCTATATTTCAATTTATTTCAAATCCGATTTAATCTGGAATCGTATAATATTCAAATTCATAACATAAAGAGGCCTTTAAAGAGATTTATTGAAATTATATTTGCACTTTTGTGGATCACCCATGCGTTCCTAATAGACCTATTAAAATTTATGAATGATGGTTTACTAAAAGGAATGTTTAAATCTTTTAATATTCCTGTGGAAAAATAATAAAGGAAGAATAAAGCTAAATGAATAAAACAGCATAAAATATTTAGCGAGGTATTTACTATCAATACCGTCCAAACCATAAAAAAACATGTTGCAAAAGCACTAAAACATAAGCAATATATTGAAAATATTAACCTTTATATGAACACATTTATGGATGAATTACTTTATCTACTTAGTAGGCTAAAATAAATACTAACTTTTACAAGTAATTTTCCCTGAAATCCCGACAGACTAACAATACTCTCAGAAATTAAAATTTTAAATAAATAAGCAAATTTAATGCTGATAAAGGTAATAACATTTGTTGTCTTTTGATGAAAGCCGCTTGAATTTCTAATTACTAATTTTTAATACACCTTTTTGGAAATACACATGAAGGCGGGACTTGCGAAGGTCAAAGTACATTCTACGTAAGTAATTAAAAGAGAGACCCTGACAGAAAACGGCTATATCATCATGTTTTATTTCCGAGTAAAGATTTAGATGAAGACATTATTCCTTAAGAGTGCATTTACGCTACACCGTAGGGGTCGGGCGAAAGGACGCGAAGACGGTGGGCGGAGACTAACAAACTCCCACTACCACAATTTTCGTATAGCCGCATTAAAAATATTATATTTTATTTAGGTTCTTTCAAATTCGGTGTATCGATGCAATGTTGTTTCCGATTGCAAGCCTACAGGAGATAACGTTTTTCGATAACTATTTTTCACTTAAATGACATAAATTATACACCATTTTACAGGTAATGAAATAATCTATGCCTCTGCTGTAACTGGTTTTTGAGATATGAGTCAAGTTAAGAAAAAATAGTATCTAAACACAACCGATTTGGGGGTGACTTTCACTTAAGGAAATATTAAAAACTAAATCCAAATTTAAAAAACTATTACAGCAGAAGCCTAGATTTAAGTGTTGGCTTTCATATAATTTTTGAAAATTATCGATAACTTATACCGTTTTTGAGAAAAACATTATGCCCCGAACCCCAAATTGGATCCAAATTTCGCGGCGCGAATGGACTCTTAATGTGCTCACGAACGAGTACATGGAATCCCAAGTTATATAAGACAATATCGACCGTTACTAATTGCCCTAAAAATATATTGTAAAAATCTAACTATTTTTTTATTTGTTTTTGGTATACCCTGTAATTTTTTACATAAAAGGGTCGAAAACTATAAACAAAATTAATTTTTTACCCTTTAAAAGGAATAAACACACAAAACAATCAGTAAAACCTTTTAGCATTGAAAGTATTCCCAATAATACTGCCGTCTTTCTAACTCTGTAGCTCTGCTAGCTGATTCTGTTGTGGATCATTTGACTGTTAAAAGTCATGCAGTTTGAGTTAAAAAAAGCAATGCAATTGCAAAAGAGTTCCATCAGGCTGGCAGGTGTAAATTAGCAAAAATTGAAAAAAAAATACTGGAATTTGTTGCTAATTAGTTGCTTAAATGAGGATTTTGTTGCTCAAGCCAATTTTAAAAAATAAAAACTGATGTATTAATATAAAGATAGCAGAAATTTTTGATAAATCGTTAATTACCTATCGACTGTATCACACGATTTTGTTGCTAATTTGTT
Source organism: Listronotus oregonensis (assembly GCA_019359885.1). Taxonomy (NCBI): domain Eukaryota; kingdom Metazoa; phylum Arthropoda; class Insecta; order Coleoptera; family Curculionidae; genus Listronotus; species Listronotus oregonensis. The sequence goes on along the minus strand of JAHBCN010006287.1, from coordinate 27,446 downwards.
GCTATAAATTAGCAATACCAAAATATTAGAAAAAAAAAGTTTTTTTAAAAACATTTTTTTTTAATAATAACTATTTTGTAACTGGTACTATAGGAGCAATTGAGTGCTTGCCTGCACAGCAACAAAATCACTGCCGTTGATAACGTGGGAAAAAATAAAATTAATAAAAAAAAGTCGGTGGATTCTTAGCAAATATTTTGTTGCTGGTACTAAAGGAGCAGTTAAATGCCTTTCTGCACAGCAACAAATTTATTGCCGTTAATAAGGTGGTGAAAAAGGAAATTCAAGGCATCATAAAATTAATTTACTCATAACTAAAATAATTTTTGTGTACCCCTACAGGGTGAAGTATCTAGGAGGTTTTATTTACCATTTTTCCTGGATTTATCTATATTTTTTGGATAAGTCGTACTTAACAATGAAAACAGAGTTTTCATTGTTAAGTACATTTTTTGATGGAACGCTCTGTATATTTTGCCAAATTTTGACTCTTTATTCAATTTTACATCGAAAATATAAAAAAAAATATACGTTAATAATTGCGGGTTTTTGAGATAATTAAGTAAATAATAAAGTAACTAAATGATATGGCACACTTAACATGGGATTTTGGCTCTTTAATGATTTTTTTAAAATTTGAGTGTTTTTTTCGGGTCAACAGAAACATCTTTTAAAAGGACATTCCTGTGCAGGCCTACAGGATGGCCAAAAAACTTAATGAGAAGTTGAAGCGTCCCTGTTCCTTAATACTAATTTAAACGCCAAAAAGTCTGACTTATTATTTAAATCCAACAAAAAAAATTATACATGCTTGCTTGAGTTAAAAAATGTGATTTGCTATTTAACACAAACAGGGTGCTCCAGTATCGAAAGAATTAACATGTTTATGCCAATTAATATGTTCTAATTTTGCGTTAGTTTTTTAAACTAATAATCATTTAAATTAATAAATAATTTAAAGTTTTACACTAGCAATTTTTTGCGCGGCAAACAATTTTAAAACGACTTATCCTAAAAATATTGGTAAATCCAGGAGACCTGGCAAATGAAACCTCCTAGATACTTGACCCTGTAGGTGTACACGAAAATTATTTTGGTTATGAGTAGCTTAATTTCACTATACCTCTGTTAAAAATTGCCAGAAAAATGTGCAGATTTTAAAATTATGTACCTCTTTATATGTCACAAAATATCTTGTAAGAACAAACCAAAAAAAACTTTAATTCTAAATATCCTTGTATATTTGGGACAATAAACCAAAATATTTTAACTTAAATTTACCTTAATAAACTGTTAGAAATGTATAAATTTTGAAAATATTTACAAGTATATCACGATATTAAAATTTAAGTTGCTATAAACCGTAGTATTTATTTGATATTGGACCACCCTGTATGTGTTCAATATTAAATTAAAATATTTTTACTTTAAATAAATATATAAAATATTATTTTGTTGGATATAAACGAAATTTCACTCTATTTATGCGTTTATATTGGAGTTATTATACAGTTAAGCTTAAACTTCTCAGTTATTTTTTGGGCCACCCTACAGGCCTGCACAAAAATGTCCCATTTAAAAGATGTTTTTATTAATCTAACAAACAACATACTCAAATTTTTAAAAAATCGTTCGAGAGCCAGAATTCAATGTTATGTGTGCCATGTCCTTTTGCTAAACTGTTTAATAATGTTTTACATATATTCTTGCATAAACTCTTATCATAGTACTCTTGGTAACTTAAAAGTAATATGTTAGGTGTAGCAGTGTGCCTAAAGGCATATTGCCTTAATTCTAAAAAATAACACGTTCTGTATATTACCACAACAGGCAGAAAATTAACATATATGTATGCTCATTAGGTTTTCTAAGGCATTTTTTATTAGCTACTTTAAAAGAGGGATTACCATACTTGAAAGATCGAAAGTGAACTGTATGTGTTACTCTTTCCCTACTACGTTTTAGCTAAACCATGGTATAAAGGTATATTATCTGGCGTTTGTATCCATCCTAACCCGTGCCGATCACGCGCAAATTCTCGCCTTTGTGCACTGATTGAGCCTGCACGTGATCTGAATTACCACTTTGTCCTCCTCGTCAATCTATGGCTTTATTCATATTGCGCCCCATAACACTCCCCTTTTGATATCATATCTTCTATGTAAATACTATTTATTTGGAACGAATTGACTTTCATAAAGACGGCTTTATTTTCGATTGTGTGGACATTCTAAGGTAAAAGCTGTAAAATTTGTTCGGTAAATTTGTATAGGATCAAAACTTTCGCTGTTTTGATTAGATAAAGTAGGTGTTTACTTGCGTTGTACCACATTTAGAAAATATAAAATTAAAAGGTTATTAATACAGTGTAAGTTTAATAAGAAAATAGGTAACCCAGTTAAATACGCCAAAAAAAGTGCTACATATTGTAATCTTTTGGATATTTTAAAGAACAGTTGATATTTTAAACAATTCGGCTGTTCCAATCAAAATTACTGCATAAACCATTTTTTACAAGCATACAAAATTACTTTTTTAAAAATATGTATAAGAAATACTACCGCAGAGCAGGCATCTTGTTGTATATTTTAACCCATGTAAACTTAAAAAAAAAACGGTTTTGACAATATATGTATGTCGATTATATTTTTTGCTTTGGTGAATTTTACCGCTTTAAATATAATGTTGCTTGGGATTTTAATTTTTTAAACCATCATTAAGTTAAATTTTCAAATTTTAAACAACGAAATTTATGTTTACAGATTTTTTATTTTTATTAAATCATTTACTATTACTAACATTAACTTTATTGGAATACTTAAAGGTAAATTATTTAAATTAAATAAAGTTTAGTGTATACGTACCAAATAAGAAAATTAAAAAACTTTTAAACTTGCCATTTAAATATCATCTTACAGCAAAAAGATTATATATTCCTATTACTACCTTTTCTGACCTACTGCCTGCACAAGGTCATTTGACCTTTCTCAACATGCAGTTTAACCTTAAAAATGCCTTTACAAATTAAAAAACGTTGGAAGCTTTTTTATTTTATTATTTTTTTTTTAAAGTATTTTTAAGGTGACCCTGTAAATTCTAAAATCGTCCAATCAGGCGAAACTCATTTTGGTTTTTTTTTTGGATTAACAAGTAAAATTTGCATTTAGTAATGTACATTTTTACCGGAGTACATAAACGTACACTTTCCTGCAAGCGTTTTACTGCATAAAGTTACTATTTTCGGTATTAGGGCGAACAAGTGTAGACCGACCCTTATCCCTTTTGAAACCTAAAATTTTGTTATTTGTTATATTCATACAGTACAACCTCTTAAATCCGGACACATACTAATCCAGACATTTAGTAATCCGGACGCGCAATTGATTTAATGATAGTCTGGACGCACTTCCATAATCCGGACGCGACTGGGGATATCTAAGTCAATTCATTTGGCCTGCTACAGTAATTGAGTAATATTGCGTAATATTTAAAGTTTAGCAGTGTGCCTAACAATGTTTAATCGTAAAAAAAGCACTTAATGCTAAGTTTTTCTATTAAGTATCTAAGTAGCTAATGTCGTGCAATTTTAATAATACATACATATACGTATATTCCATAAGTTATGTACGTAATGCACTCATGCACTCTTAGCATATTTTTCAGTAATCCGGACATTTTACTAATACATACATACACTTTTTGCATTTAATTGCCATAGTCAAAATCAGGACAGCGCTATATCGCATTATTTTAGCCTTAATCTAAGAGTGAACTGTGTGATTTAACAATAATTAATAGTTTGTTTTGCTACAAACTGTTTTTTAGTTCGTACATTTAAAAGGGAAAAAAGTAATAAAGCAGAAAATGTTACTATGTACTTCTTTTAACGTGCTTTGTAAAAGTTAAAATCAAATAGATTGTGACATAAATATGCAATAAACTTAAAATTACAACTTTTAAAGACTGTCCCAAAATTTTAAAAAAATAATGTGTATATTGCGGTAAATCTTCAGCTTTTCTTTATTAATTTTTGCATGTGAACTCACCTACACTTTTTACTTGACATTTAATACTTAGGAGTATACCTAAATTAAAAAAAAAATAGACATAAGTAAGCACCTAGCCCAAATTATCATCAAGCAGTGGCGGATCCACGGGGGGGTTTTCGGGTCCGGACCCCCCCCCCCATGGGATCATATACTTTCAAATTTTATGCTTTTATTGGGCATGTTGGTGAAGTTGAAACACAAAGTTATTAATAAAAATTCGTAATTTATTGAATGTTTTACACAATTTTTAATTTATTTTCGAATAATAAATGCAATAGAAGATAATTACGAAGAAGATAATTACGAAGATAATCAATATGACCGATCAAGAAAAAATATATGATCCACAAACGGTTCTAGTTACTCTTAAATTTTCGAGGCTTTTCAAAAAACTTTCTGAGAATTTCGTCTTCAGTCAAAGTTATGCGATGATGAATGTTCAAAGATGCAAGACCATTGAGACGCTCTTGACCCATCGTGTTTCTCAGATAATCTTTCATTCTCCTCAAAGTCGAAAATGATCGTTCTGGAGTTGCTGTGGTCACGGGTATCACCGCCAAAACTCGTAGGATTTTGTTGACGTTTTTGAAAGTTCTGCCATTTATGATCTGCAAAAATTCCTTCTATTTAGATTTTCAATGGATATTATTTATTTTACTTTGTTCCAAATTGCACCAAAAAAATCTCTTACTCAATTAATTGATTATCAATAAGTCGTCTATTAGTGATTTTTCTCTGATTCTTTTAAATTAAAAAATTTTGTTTTGAAATTAAATAGAAAATAAATGATAATCTATTAGTATTATAATCAATCAGATTTTTTGGTACAATATATGAGAAACCTGGCATTATTTTTTAGCCAAAAATGATCTGAATTTGGGAGATACTCACTGCTAATGCATCAAGTGCATTTTCGATGTTTTGATTGCAGATCCGTTGTCTCCACATTTTGACTTCTGAAATGAAATTACTCTCGGAACAATCCAGTATTTCTTCGTAAAATTGGTAGAGGCTTGCACATCTTGTAGGACAAATGGACTTCAATTTTTCTTTTCTTCGCTCACTTTTCTCTGTCATTTTTGAAATTTCGTTCTTCAAGATGCTTTGTCTCTTGGGCCAGTGAAAAAATGCTTGAATTGCTCCGATAGTTCCCAACGCGTTTTTGATACCAGATACTTCGCAAGCTGCATTGATGGTCAAACTGAAGCTGTGTGCGGCGCAATGCACATAAATTGCGAGAGGAAAATGAGACCTCAAATAAGCCTGTGCTCCATGAAATTCGCCACTCATTGCCGGAGCTCCGTCGTATCCTTGGCCGTACTTGAATGAGCAATCCACGCCGATATCGGTCAGATAATTCCTGATGGAATTTGCCAGAGCTTGTCCAGAAACGTCAGTGACGGGAACGAATCCGAGGAAATCCTCACAAATATTTGTTTGTGAATCCAAGTATCGTGTGCAAATGGAAAATTGCTCTATGCTTGAAATGTCAGTCGATTCGTCGGCTAAAACTGAGAATCCTTTCGATTGATTTATTCGATCAACGATTTTTTCTGATCAATTCATGACAAGTTGCGATAATTTCATTCTGAATGGTTTTGCTCAAATATGTTGAATTTTTCCGGAGCAGACAAAAGGTTTTTCTTGAGTGTTTCGTCACCTTCAGCTCGATACCGTAAAATTGCACGAAAGTTTCCTTCGTTCGAATATTTTCCATCAGTTTTATCATCCGCGTCAGGTTCCTCTTCATATACAAACATCCATCGTCTCTATGGCCACGAAGTGCAATTCCTTGACGTCCACACAAAACTATTGCACTAACTATGGGTTTCAGTCGTTCGTAATTTTCTTCTTTAGTTTTTCTTTCTGCTTATCGAGTTGTACATCAATAGATTTAGTTTTGCCAAGCTGAATATCGCGTAAATGTTCAAAAGCAACGATGGATTTTTTATGGTAATCAAGTTTTTCGTGGTTCCGAAAAGTTTCTTTCGCGTGCTTTCAAGTGTTGAACGGCTTGTTGATGAGTTTCCCAGACGTACGTCGCGTATTCCACCGGTTTTCACGCCAAAAGCTATGCAGCACTTACAATATGCGCCATTTTCTTTCGCAGAATATGCCAACCAGTGAAATTCCTCAAGCCATTTTCTTTGAAAAGATAAATTTTTGGCAGTTGATGTCGGGAACGAAAAATTAGCTGGTGGCACCCACGAGTCGTCGATAATGTTCAGGATTTCACTCGCGTTTCTTGTATTTGAAGCATTAGACGTGGCTAGAGCGATGTCGTTTTTGAATGGAAGCAATTCTTGTTTGTTTTGAACTGACGTATCTTTGGAAGTCGATTGTCCTCCAGTCTCCGGTGGATTTTCTTCGAGGTTAAGCTTCTCTGCATTTTCAATCTGTGTCAAAAAAATATGGTTACCCTAGCTATTGTGGAAATGACCGAGTTCGGTCGTTTTTCGGTCGTCTTTCGGTCGAAATTAACTTTACATTCCCATTCATTAAGTATAATTTTTTGCATTTTGTGAATCCTTTATCTATTTATAATAATTCAGTTTCAAGACAAACAACAGTTTGTGATATTAATAAGTAATAATTTAGAAATATTAGAAACATTTATAACAAAATTTCAAAAAATTTCAATTTTTGCTTACGCCGCGGCCGATAACAAAGATCACTTTATTATCAACAACAATATTTCATTCGTTTAGTTGATTATTACATTTAATATAACTATTTGAATGAAATTGAGCGCATATATTTATGAAAAAACCCTATCACTTTCCTCGCAGATAAAAAAAGGGGTAAAATTTCACGTAAAATAAGACATAAAAATTTTCGACCGAAAAACGACCGAAAAACGACCGAAAAACGACCGAACTCTGTCATTTCCACAATAGCTAGGGTTAGCTAAAAACTAATGAGAATCTTCAGTTTTTTTGAAATTATAAATTATATGAATACATTGTGCAAAAATAGTAGCTTTTCCGATATACTTATCATTTTTTTATTGCAATTTTTCTTACCTGTTTTTCCTTTTTCTTTGTTTCTGGTTCTGATTCTGGATCAAGGCGGGTGAAATAGGAAAACAATGTCCTCTTCATATTGTGAGGCGTGTTTTCTCAGTAAGAGAACTTGAAAAGAGATTTTTCTCCGAAATTATACTAACCACTTGTCAACTTCGGCATGTTTACCCAATGCGTGTTCTGTTGAAAAAACAAAGAAATAATTAAAATACGCTCAAACACGCTCATAGATGGCGCAAATATCAACGGAAAAACTTAAAGAAAAATCGCACGGCGCTGTCATCGCGACTAGGTTGGCGCGCAGTTTGAATTTGCGAACAAACTATATGCACTACCATAACGACTGGACAGCACCAATGGCTTTTCTATAACACGGTAGTCCAGCCGTTATGGTGACCTGTATATACGTGGTAATTATGCATATATCTCAAGGAAAAAATGTCTACCCCCTCCCTTTAAAAAAATTTTGGACCCCCCCCTTATCAAAATCCTGGATCCGCCACTGTCATCAAGTCTACAAATAATAAATTTTTGATAAGGTAGCAAAGTAATAAAATAACTGACAATGATGTTGGCACTTTTTGGTGAAAAAGCGCAAAATCTTCTTCTAATATCTAAATCTACATCCATTCCTAAAGGTTACTTAAAAACAGCAGGCACATTTAAAACTGAGTAGTACCGCAAAATGTACAATTAAGTTTATCCAGTATAAGAATGGGAGATGGAAAAAAATGGAAAAAAAACTTGACTTTATGAAAATTAAATCAAACTTTATTGACGTCAGCTTAAACGTTGCCAAAGACTACAAACCGTGCTTTTATAATGAAGATTGATAATAATAGGCACTATATATTAAAAATGTTAGAAAAAAAACCTTATATTTTAGTGTGTTTCTCACACATGGTGTAACTAGTGCAAAAAGTGCATCTTTGTTGCACTTTGTTGAAGTTTGCAACTCAGAACGGAGCGGAGAACTGCAATCATGCTGAGTGCAACGTAGATGGTTTTTGCACATGTTGCACACATTTTATTTTTCAAATTTTATAAAATATTCTGTGGAAGGCTATTTTACAATTAAAAAAAAAAATTCTTTAAGAAAGAAAACATGGAAAACTTAAACTAAGGTTATTTTTACAAAAGTAGTTATTTACTTTTTTCAGGTAATTTCAATTTTAACACCACAATTAAAACAATTTGCTATAAATAAACAACAAACTTCATGTCCAGTAATTTTTTGAATTTCGTTTTCATTTTTGATTGTGTTTTCTTTACTTAAAACACGTTTTCGAATTGTGGTCAAGTTTTCAGTAATGGTACTTGGTTCACCTTCCAGAATTTGACTATCTATTTTAGTTTTTTTAGAAATTGATTCTTCAATGTGGCCTTTGCCACAATTAAAGATTTCCATCCTCTATGACATTTTAATGTTAGTAGGTCTTCCCCCGATTCTACATGTAATGTTGCAGAAGATCTGCGAAAACAGTGTCCTGTGTATTGCATTGTGTTTTTAAGATTCAAATATTATGCAATATTACTGGGAATTTTAATAACATGTTGAACTAAAGATTTTCCGATATAATATCTTATAAAAAGTCTATTGTGACTGGTAGACTGAAGAAGGGATGCACATCTCAACAAAACTAAAACTTGTAATTTTTCCTGCTATTACAAATAATCGAGGTTTGTTTCTCTTACTATTGGATATTTCTACAGTTATATTAAAATCCATGTTAATAATATCATCTACGTTAGTTTCTGTAACTCGTCTCTGCGACACGCTCCCTCAATGCCAAACACCGTAACTATCTATAACAAAACACAAGTAATTACACAGCTACGAATTAACAACATTATATTTGCAATTACCCTCATCATTGGATATTTACTATCTGGAGCTTCGGTTAAAAATCAAAAACATTTCTCAGTCAAAATTTTTGACATTTTTAATAGCTTTACAACAAAATATTAAAACTATAAACTGACAACCTTGTATTAATTACGGAAATGGTAGCTATCAAAAGCCGTGTATAGGTAACTTGATAAAAAGCATAGTATAGTGTTGCTGCTGTGATACCGAAATTATATTAAGGGTGGCATGAAAAACATTTGTTTTCAACTTGTATAAAATACATGTGTCAAAAAAAATAAAAATGTGTTAATTTTGGGGTTCAAATATGAGGTTTTGGGGCATTCCATTTCTTTACAATGTGTGGCTGGATAATTTTAGGACTATTTATATTCGATTTGTAGAGAAAGCAGTGCATGAATTGTTTTGTTAAATAAATTCCACTGTATACAAGTGTACAGGGTCTTTGATTATATTTACGTGGCTTTTAAGGCCTTTATTTTTGAAGACAGAAAAAAATGTTTAATATAAAAATTTTAGGATTTGTTTCCATATTATCTTTTGAAATTATCAGTAAAAAAATATCGCAATAAAAAAATGGAAAGATATAGGCAACTTCAACTTTTTTAAATGGAACACCCTGTATATTATACGGTACGAAAACAAAGATCTTTTTTTTCTGATTTAAAATATATGTATACAGTATGTCCACGGATAAGGTGTTGAAGAGAGAAAACATTTTTATTTTTGATTTTATCGAAAAAAGCTGCTCTTGATAAAAAATTTTGCTACTTCTAAAAATAAGATTGGGATAGAAACATTTAACATATTTTATACGGGGTGTTCAGAAAATTAAAAAAACTTAAAATGATACAAGAGTAAAGTGCATTTATTCGAGAAGATATGGAAATAAGTCACTAGGAAAAGTTGTTCAAAATTAAGAGGCAGTCTCTAATACCAATTTTCGAAAAAAACGGCCTACTTTTATTTATTTGTGATTAAATTTATTTTAATATCGTGGCATTTATTAGAGGTGTACGATAAACAATTTGTTTCAATCGGCCCCATAAGAAAAAATCCATTATAGTTAAATCTGGACTCCTGGAGGCCACTGGACTGGTTCTTGTCTCCCAATCCAGTGGTCTGGAAACGCATGGTCTAACCATTGTCTAACCGTTGCCGCATAATGTGCTGGGCATCCATCTTGTTGGAAATAAAATGAACAACGGTAGTCTAATGGAAGATTGTCTAATTCACCGCCAAGAAAATTTCTTAACATAGCTATGTAACTATTCGCATTACAAGTGTTGTCAAAGAAGAATGGCCCTATTATTCCGTAATAAGAAATGGCGCACCACATTTACTTTGACACAGTACTGACGCCTCCGTGGTATTCGAAAATGCGGATTAGAGTCACTCCAATATCGTGCATGTTGCGAAGCCACAACACCATTGGTCGAAAAAGTTGATTCATCAGAAAACATTATTTTCTTATGAAAATCCCTTTCCATACTGTCAACCCACAAACAGAAATCCAAACGTTTTGCCTCATCGCCGATTTCCAAAACATGATTAAAAACTGGCTTGTATGGATGTATCTTGTTGTGTTTTAATATCTCCTGAATATGCGACTTTTTAACAAATTGGAGATTTTGAGCTCTTTTTCTTAATGATAATGTCGGGTGTTCCTCTACTGAATGTAATACCAACAAAGTGCTTGCATCATTTTCATCGTACCTCTTTTTTTCTTTAGGTATTCGCAACAATGAGCCAGTGCTTAAAAACTTCAAAATTATTTTACGGCAACTATTCTCAGAAACGGACACATTGGGGAATTTTTCATTAAATTTAATAACCTGAATAACATTTTTCACCTTTCCCTAGCATTGCACCAAGTAAATTTTTTCAAAGTAAGCTTTTTTAAGCTGACAATACTATTAATGAATTATAAAAGGAAGGTCAATAAAGCTTGTCACTATCAACGCCTACTAGTACAAAAATTTGGAATTAGTTAATTTATAATGAAATCTTAATCACAAATAAATAAAAGTAGGCCAATTTTTTCGAAAATTTGTACTAGAGACTGCCTCTTAATTTTGAACAACTTTTCCTAGTGACTTATTTCCTATCTTCTCAAATAAATGCACTTTACTCTTGTATCATTTTAATTTTTTTTAATTTTCTGAACACCCCGTATAAAATATGTTAAATGTTTCTATCCCAATCTTATTTTTAGAAGTAGCAAAATTTTTTATCAAGAGTAGCTTTTTTCGATAAAATCAAAAATAAAAAGTTTTCTCTCTTCAACACCTTATCCGTGGACATACTGTAGATATATATATATATATATATATATATATATATATATATATATATATATATATATATATATATATATATATATATATATATATATATATATATATATATATATATATATATATATATATATATATATATATATATATATATATATATATATATATATATATATATTTATTTATATATATATATATATATATATATATATATATATATATATATATATATATATATACTTGAGGATATTTGGATGAACCTTTTTTAAGATATTTTAGGTTAAATTATTAATAAATTACAAAAAAGTTTCATATTAGTATCAAGAAAGCCATGAAAACAATAAAATTGTTATGTTGCTAAATTTGGTAAGGGTTTTCTCTGGACCAATAATGTTTATTTTTGTGATTAAACATTCCTGCTAAAGAAAAGAAAGACTTGCGGTAAAAAGAATTTTATTTAGAAACTTTGGATCCTGCTGCATAAACCTAGCAATTTATAATGCATATGTTAGACTCATATGCCGAATTCGCTCAATCGCCGAAATTAATACTCAGTTCGCGATATAATCAAAGGTAAATGATCAATTGCCGAAAAACATTTATTTCGGCATCTGATTAACCTCATTTAAATTTCCCACCGAACCGCCACCAATCCCCGAAAATGCGAATTTTCCAAGATTATCACTTTTTTGTGAAGGGTTTTTGCCAATCACAAAAAAAAATTATAATTCCATCATATCAAAAATTATAAAAATTTTGTTAATAACTACCTAGTCGGTCATGGTTAGTTCTGGTAAGCAAAAACGGCTTTTTATTTTGAAACACGCGTTCTGGTCTACCTTAAACGGCCAAGAAGCAACATTGAAAGTATTTTTTTTTATGTTCAAGCGAAGAGCTGATGATAATCCGCCAAAATATATCATATTCGGCATTTGAACAATTCCGGATAGCTCAGTTCATGTGTAAATCTGTTTAAACACCTACCGAAATAGAAACTATATTCGGCAATCGATCATTTGGCTTTGATCATTTCGCGAACTGAGTATTTTTTTCGGCGAATGGGCGAATTCGGCATATGAGTCTAACACATACATAGGTCGGTCCTATATGTTATGTTCAGAAAGATTTTGAACGGACATAAATTTATAAGGATAAAATTCGTAAAATTTTAAGGTTAAATAAATTTTATAATCTGTTTTATTAAGTTTAGATGCCGCATTCGTGATCTATATATCAGGATTTTCTAAAATTAGTAAAAGTAGTTAGTGCTAGTCCAATAGAAAAAGTATAATAATTATTCTGAAAAAACGAGGATATCCAAAACTTTGTTTTTATTTCGTGCTGCAGTCCGTTTCTTTATTTTGTTTTTTTCGTTCAATAAATTTTCTTACTATGTAGTTAATAGTATCTATAGATGGTACCCGTCGTTAAAGATATAATAAGTAATATTCCCTTTGCACTATCGTCACATTATTATTGTTACCATAAAAAAGACGCATAATATCGATTTTTTGTTCTTCTGAATAGCTCATCGACAAAAAAGCAATACAAACTACTTTTAATAGTTAAAATAATAAATTTCAACTCTTTTAAACAATACGTCAAATTATTAAAACAAGAATGAAAAAAAATCATATTAGATCAAGAAAGCTATGAAAACAATAAGCTTTCTTGATACTAATATGATTTTTTTTTAAATTTTTTTATATTTTAAGCTTAAATATCTCAAAAATGGTTCTAAATATCACCAATGTATATATATTTCAAATCAGAAAAAAAGATATTTTATTGTAGCGCATAATATACATTCCATTTAAAAAAGTTGAAGTTGCCTATATTTTTCCGTTTTTTTACCGATAATTTCAAAAGATAATATGGAAGAAAACCTACAATTTTAATAAAAATTATTTTTTTCTGTCTTCAAAAATAAAGGCTTCAGAAGCCACGTAAATATAATCAAACACCCTGTACAATAGCAGAGCATAGGTCAATTTACTTTTAGCACTAGTGAGGAAAATTAAAATTTGGGTATAGTGGTTCGTGTAAGAAATACTAACTTTTTGCACGATCGTGGAAGAAATATTGTTTCTAACTATTGCAGAGTTCAAGGCGGTCGGTAGATTGTAATCGCGTGCTACCTTAACCTTTCACACGAAAAAAAAAATCTTTAATAATACGAAGTTCTAATATTTAATTATTTTCCACGAGTCGTCGCTGCTTTTTAGCACTAACATTACCTACATTTTACAACAAAGCTATCACAAAAGAAAACGACTTTTCATAAATTGCCATTTTCTCCAACGCTGTTTTAGAAATGACCTAACTTGGAAACTGATGAAAAGAAAAGGAAAATACTGTCATCGTAAATTTTAAATATAAAAGGGAAAAAACCCCACCCGGCGACAGTTACATTATTACTTTTATAATAAAGACTCGAATATTTTTACTTTAGATGGACTTTACAGAGTGAGACAATATTAAAAGTGTTAAATTCAGTTTGTACTTAACTTTGGTTCACTATTACCAATACAAGAAATAAAAGGTAATATTATATGGATATGATTTGATACGGAAAAAACGTTATAAAAAATATAAGGAAATGGGTTAATAATTTGTTACGTTAGTTTTCTAAATCAAATTTATTGGAAATTCGTTTGCTGCTTTTTAAGCTGTTTTAAGTTTTATGCTTTAAAGCGTTCGTTAATTTGTTGTGTTGATTATTAACGAAACTACTAATTTGATTTTAGATCTGATAAAAGGGCGTTGAAGGAAGCCTGGGCTTATAAGGGGATCGCGGACTGGAAAGCTTAGTATGTTTTACAAATATATAATTGTAGAGAAATAGACCATAATCTGGGATCTAGGTTTCTCTTCTAGTTAATGTGATTTATTTAAAATCTGACACCGCTGATTATGCATAATCAACCTTAAACAAGTAAAATTTTGTTCCACACATCAATGGAAAGAACTCCCGCAGGCTGCGTTTCGTTTTGCATATTTTGCATTTACAACCGATTTTTCGGGAATTCACGTTAAATTTCCTTCTATTTAATACTTTAAACTCTGTGTGGGCTTTGGAGTAGGGTCTTGTGTTGACAATGAATTCCCTTTATTCTTTTTTTTCAATTGCAATTTTATTGTTTAAACTATATTAACTAAGCTTACTCCTCATAATGACCTTATCAGTTTCAATTTCTTCTTTTTTTTTTGTTTATCACTAGCATAAATACAACAAACATAAGTAGTATATATCCTTATTTCTTATTGTACATTTAAAATATTGAAAGAAACTAGTTTAGACTGATTTTAAATCAAATATTTTATTTGGGGACAATGTCGCATAAATTCATTATTTTTAATGGTTTGACTTTAAACCCCGAAAAAAAAAATTGCCGGTACATTTTTTCTTTTGTATTTCACCATTGAGAGGGCCCATGATTTTTGTATATATCAGCGCCCGACACGGTTCTGTACTATTTGACCATATATACCTTTATAAAATATCGTTCGTTAATAAGTTACAGGATATCAAAAATATACTTAGGAGCTTATTTTATACACCATGAAGGATCATTTAACTAATATGTTAGTATTATTTTTTGTGATTAAATGTGCAAAATGTACAGTTTTTCATGGCTCTTTAATTAGCCATTTAAAGCCGAATAGATCGTATTTATTTATTTATTTATTTATATAATATGTGGTTAAAGTTTAAGTAATTTAATTAATGAAGTATACTTAATTGGAATAACTAAATAAAATTATCTTTTTCTCCTTGTGAGACCCTATAAAAAAGACAATAAGAATGGGAAAAAACTTTTAAGTCAGTTTATTGAGCTGGCGTTTGAAGCTTTGGAAAAAGAACGCATCATTAAAGCAGTCATTATACTTTAGTATAATAAACTTTAGTAAATAATTAATATATAATAATTTGTTTATGTTAATACATACAAATTTACGTAGTCAAATTCGGTAATAGCTTACAAATAAGAAAAGTACTACATGGTAACTATTACAAAATAATTTGAAATTAAGAGTTTAAACTTTAAACACAATAAAACTAAAATTAAAATGTTCGTTAATCAAATATACAACATGCCCTAATACAGATTGGTTAACATTTTTATACTGCATCTATATAAAAAAAATACTATTATTTTAACCTATTCATATACAATATATTTTATTTATGCTTAACTGGATTGCAGAGAATAGTTACTTACTGATTAGTTGTTTAGCCAAATCGGCGGATCAGTATGTATAATATTTAATTTTATAACCTGTTGAACACCGTTAATTTCTTATACACTCACTATCTTGTTAGGAAATTATTCTAATAATGTGGTCTATATCCCGTGGGGTAACTCATTCAACACCAGTATCAACTTATGTTTAAGTGCTGCCAGAGACTAAACGGCGTACTGTAAGTCCTACAAGTTATTACCTAGGATGTTCATTTGGTGTTGATCTGGGAAATCCACGGTTATTCTTGCCATATGTGGTCTGGTGTTGTTGACAAATGGAGTTTTAATCGCCTTAGGAGAGGACACATGTTTCTCCTACTGCCTGAATGTACCAAAGGGCAGTCATGTTACGCCTTAATATATAACATATAAAAACTGGAGGTAATTATTACTATATCCGAATGAACCCCATACCATTACAACCCCGAAGTAGTGAACATGTCTCTCCATATGAAACTCTAAATTACGTCCTTCACCACATCGCCTTCTTACCATTGCTCGACCATCATGGATAATCAAACAAAAGCGAGATTCATCACTAAAGATCACCTGGTTTAATTCCTGATCCTACAAAAGTCCTTCTCTGCACCATTGCAGTGAGTTTGCCTCGATACTAGATACCACGGAATTAATAGCAACACCAATGGGAACGGTAAGAAAAAAGTTCTCTTTCGACGATACACTGTACGCATACCGACTACCCGTCCATGTTCTTCAAATAAATGATTCGCAATCACCCGAGTCGAAGTGTTAATTCCTTTTGACGTAGGTTTTCTTGGTACATCAGGATTCGTTTTTTATTCTACTAGTTTCTTTAATTGAAACATCCGCCCCTCGTAAGCTTACAACTCTCCTCCTCTCTAAGTAACTGGGATGATAAATTTGAGCCAGTCTTCGCAATCGAGTCCTCGTAAAATTAAACAGTTTGTGATTTTTAAATTTTAAAAAGAGTCTAAAAATGGGCAAAATAAGCCCCAAATAGGGCTGATTTTGTACTGGACTAAAAATAAATACAGTTTTAAAACATTTTTCAAAATAAGATCATAAAATTTTTTGAAGGTGTTAAGGTTTCAACAGCACTAAATCCTGAACTTTCATTTTCTTTATGTGTTAATTGGTACACAAAGTTTTGGTTAGTTCGGAACCGTTTTTAAGTGATACCTAAAAACTACTCTAAGGACTACTATGAACCGTGAGGATCAGGAACGGCAGCCATATATCGCTTGCTTGCTAAATACATTCTGATTGTTTAGAATTATTGCAACTTCTTTAAAGTTTCTTTTCTTTGGTGGATTTCTTTATGGGTAAATATTTTTTGTTTTAGACCAGGGTATTGCCGAATATGCATGGTCATAAGAACACCGTTTACATTGGTCCGAAGATAAAGTATTCATAAAGAAACCCAGAGGACAATTTTTTTTTAAGCTGTAATAATTCGAAACAACCAAAATGTGCCCATGAAGCCTAGTATTGATATTCCAAATATCTGGCCCCGTTGCTAAAACGTAAACAATTGATTACGCTTCAATGAAAAACAAAAAGTAAAAGTATTTTTTTTACGATGATAGAACTTTAATCTATAAAAAATTATGAAAGTAAATATGTTGTGATTAAAAACATACTGCTACGTAAAAAAACATTTTTATAGGTACTTTAACGTTTAAAAATTATTTGCGGCATGTGGCCACCGCGGCTAATGATAACGTATTCTTTCAGTCCAATTTGAAGTGACTTTTTCGATCAGTTCTGGTCGTATGTCATGAATAACACGAATAATGTTGGCTTCTAAGGTTTCTATCGTTGCTGGTTTATCAGCATATATTAATGACTTGACGTAGCTCCACAAAAAATAATCTAGGGGAGTCACATCACAGAATCTGGGTGGATAGGTAACGGGTCCATTTCTCGAAATTAATTTGTCACCAAATCTTGTTTGCAACAAGGCGATAGTTTCGTTCGCCTTCACAAAGAAAAGAGCACTAAGGGCACTCAGATGTCCAAAGCTCAATGGAGTGGAAATCCCCTTCTCAAAACAGGTTAAGTATCTAGGAGTCATTTTTGACCAAAAGATGAACTGGGGACCACACCTCAACAAACTTGTTCAGAAGGCAAAAAATTTCCCTCGGGAGATGTCCGACTTTGTGGAAAAGCTGGGGACTTTAAACCCCAAAAATGAACATGTGGTTGTATAAAATGGTAATAAGACCAATGATAACATATGGTTCAGTTGCCTGGGGGGCAACAGTCTCACAGACCAAGCAATCAGACAACTTCAAAGTGTGCAAAGGCTAGCATGCGTATGCATCACGGAGCTATGAAAACAACTCCAACCGCAGCCCTGGAAGTGCTGCTAAACCTGCCGCCACTCCCCATCTACATACACGGCAAGTAAAGGCGGTACTCTATAGGCTCAAAGGGGGTCAAAGTCCAATTATAGAACACCGAAGGACTCCAAGATGGGAAATAGAGGAGGACCAAGAGGTCACTCATTGTTTGAGATGCCCTCAGACAGGACAACCCCTCGTTTCATCTTCAATAGACACTTTCGTATTGTCATACCAGATAGGAGGACTGGAAGGAGGCCCTCCAATCAAAGCCGATCATATCTGGTACACAGATGGCTCCAAGACCAACAAGGGTGTAGGAGCTGGCATCTATGGAGATAAGCCTAGAGAAAAGGTAACTTAAGTCTGGTCAGCACGCCACGGTTTTCCAAGGGGAAAACGCAGCAAAAGTGCATTGGGCGGGGGATTAAAGAAAAGGGGGGAAAAAGGGAAAAAATCGTCATTTACTCAGATAGAAGCGGCCTTGAAGGCCATCAGTTCCCATAAAAATTTCTTTTAGTCGGGGACTGTTCAGGCCCTGGAAAAAGTCGGTTGGGAAAAAAAACAGGTAGCCTGGGGACCAGGCCAGAGGGCCATCCAGGAACGAGGAGGGACGACCTGCCAAAAGAGGTAGCCGCGGAAATGATAGCCCGGGGGCCCTTCTGGGTATCTCGGCAGGTCTCTTCAAAGCATCTATTAAGAGTTGGGTAGACAGACAGTTTCAAATCTGGTGGGGACAAAAACCGGGCAACGACAGGCAAAGCAGTTCATTAAGACCTGCTCGGCTTTTTCATCGGACCTACTGAGCCAACAGCCGTAAGGTCGTGGATAACGGAGGTCAACAAAGGTCATTGTAAACTCAACAACCCAAAATGAACCTGGTGGAGGATAGCCTTTTAGGTTCTGCCAGGAGGCGAAGAAAAGCCCTAATGTGTGGTGCCATTGGAAACACTATGCAGGTTAGGTTTACAGGGGTTGGGATGGGAAGCCAAAACCGGCAAGTTATATGGAGTGGCCAGTGTCGAGACCCGGGGTCTAGTTAAGAAGACGGCTTGGACAAGGTATTAAAGAACGATAGGGGAAACCACAATAAATCTGGTAAGGTTGCAGTGGTGGAGGTCATTTTTCGCCATCTCCGCTCAAATAATCTAATCTAATCTAATCTTCGTTCGCCGTGTGACATGTAGCGCCATCCTGTTGTATCCACATCTCGTCTGGATTAATATCATCCATATTTTGAAACAAAATTCCATTAATCATGGTTCGGTAACGTTCTCCATTGACCGTAACGATTTAGTTTTTTTTAAACAAAAAAGGGTTTGGGATGATCCCATTAGCATGTAAACCACACCAAACGGTCACTTTTTCTGAATATAATGGAGTCTGTTGTATTTCCTGTGGTTTGGCATCACACCATATCCGGCAATTTTGTTTATTCACACATCCAGAAAGCCAAAAATGATCCTCGTCGCTAAACAGAATTTTACGATAAAACAACGGGTCACCTTTCAACTGTCGTAACGCCCAGTTAGCGAAACGACGACGCAAGCCATGATCTTGCGGTTATAATTTTTGCACCAGTTGGATATGATAGGGGTATCTTTCCGCAAAATTTTCCAGGTAGTCGACGGACAGAGCCCAACTTGTTGCGAGCGACGACGAATGGATAACTTTGGATTTTTATTCCACACTTTCACGTACAGCGGCAATATTTCTTTCATTACGCACATTCCTTTGCCGCAGTGGTGTTTTCACATCGTGTAAAGAGTATGTGGTACGAAATATATCCACTGTACGACGAATAAATAGCTCAGATGGACGATCATGTGGCCCATAAAATTCACGAAGTTTTTTGCGTTTGGCAAACTGATGATTTTTTTTCAAAGTAAATTAAAAAATTTGGTAACAGCGTTTTCTAGTTCGGTAAATTTGTTCTAAAACCCGTCCGGCGTTTCCCAGTTCAAACTGCCGGTTCGGGTTTTAAAGAACGTTCTACTTTAAATTTCTGAGTTTGCTTTTTTCTGGGGGATTCTTGGAACAGTTCTAGAACGTCCGTTGGTGGATTATGATTGCGTTCGAGATTTTCAAATGCTGATAATCCTGGAACTATCAGAGAACGATTCAAAGATTGAGCTACCGCGCTGTTCTGGGCCGTCCTCGGGTATTTCAAGAATCGTTCGTAAACGAAACCCGAAAAAAGCTAACGTTGGTCAAGCGCATGATGATTTGCCAAAGTATACTGAAAATAAATTTTATGGACAACGTCAGATTGACAGTTAAGTCTTGTCATGCTATCAAGCCTAAAAAACACCCTTATATAAGTTGTAGCTTTTAGAGTAGGTTTAAGTCCTTTAAAAATGCTTGGAGATAATTTACTAACCGAAACATGTTATATACCAGACAACGAAATTTCAAGATTTTTGTGTTAATGAAGATTATAAATATTAGGTGTTTACCGTTTTTGTCACAATATATGTATTTTTTTAAATATGACCAACAATGTGACACATCTCTTCCTGTAAAATGTTTTTACCACCCCAATTTTAATACTAACTATCGCCTTTTAAAACCGGCGAATTTATGGCGGTGGCGCACGGGAGATAGTGATGAAGATACGACCTTTCCCCCGCGAGATAACGCCCCGGCATAATAGGGTTTACATACGAACATAAGGACCTTTTGGCTTTTCTTTTCTTTTTCGAGATAAAAGCGAAAACCCCTTTTAATATGTTCCGAGCCCCGGCAACCGGGAAAAGAAAATCTGGGATAAACGCCCCACGCCAAATACAATATAATGTTATCCGGGGTTTTTTCGCCTTTTGGTTTTGACCCCGCCTTTCCAAGCTTTTTCTCGTACTCGGCCTGATTGTTAATTGATTTTGAGGGTGTCGCTAAAAGCTTTATAAGTTTTCTGCCAAAAAACCCAACGATTTTCGGGGAACTGAAAAAGGGGTTTTTGCAATTTTTTTACTGCAAATAATTTTTTTAATTTGCGATTCGTAAAGGTTGAATTATATATTGTTGTACATTGTTTTTCGCCTCAATAAATTAATTACAGCAATGCGTGACATTTTAACTGCGTTAAAAATCTTATCGCAGGCTTAAGATAAAAGAAACAACTGCAAAATGGTTAAGAAATTTATGATGTCCTTATAGTTACTTTGCAGAAATGTTATTATTGGGTTAAGCTTATTGTATTTAGTAAGTAAGTCTTTATTATATTTCTTGCAGCCTTGTATCAATTAAATTTCTACGTGCACACCGCTGTAACCACTTTTCCTTTAATTATATCTAGGTATTTTCTAAACTATTTGTTAATTAAAAACACTTTTTGTGTTAAGTATTTTTTTTAATATGATGCCATTTTTAAATTTAACGAATTGTCTTTGGGTATTTAAATTAAAAATACAATATTAACTTAGAAATGTATTTATTTTCATTTATTACCAATGATTTTGGATAAAAAATTTAAGCACACTATAATAATTTTTGCGATGCATTAATGCAATAATAGTTATTTAAATCAAAATTAATTGCAACAATAAATTAATTAATTACATCGTGAAATTTTAACTGCTTTTAAAATCTTATCGCAGGGTTATGGCAAAAGAAACAACTGCAAAATGGTTAAGGCATTTATGATGTCTCTATAGTTACCTTGCAAAAATGTTATTATTAGGTTAAGCTAATTGTATTTAGTAAGTCCTTATTATATTTAGTGCAGCCTTTTACTAATTACATTTCTACGTGCACACCGCCGATACCACTTTTCCTTTAATTGTATTAAGGAATTTTCTAAACTGTTTGTTAATTTAAAAAAATGTTGTGTCGAGTATTTTTTTAATATGATGAGTATCATAGTTGAAAATATTATAAGATGCCATTTTTAAATATTAAAAATTGTCTTTAGGTATTTAAATTAAAAATACATCTTTAGTAATAAATTAAAATAAATACGTTTTTAAGTTAATGATTTTGAGTAGAAAATTTCGGCACACCATAATAATTTTTGCGATGCATTAATGCAATAATAGTTAATTAAATCAGAATTTATTACATCAATAAATTAATTAATTACATCAATGCGTGACATTTTAACTACGTCTAAAACTTTATCGCAGAGTTAAGGTAAAAAAAAACAATTGCAAAATGGTTAAGGCAATTATGATGTCTTTATAGTTACCTTGCAGAAATGTTATTAATAGATTAAACTAATTGTATTTAGTAAGTAAGTCCTTATAGTATTTCTTGTAGCCTTTTACTAATTACATTTCTACCTGCACACAGCTCTAACCATTTTCCTTTAATTGTATTAAGAAATTTGATAAACTAGTTGTTAATTTAAATACTTTTTGTATTGAGTATTTTTTAATATGATGAGTATCATAATTGCAAATATTATAATGTGCCATTTTTAAATCTCAAAAATTGTCTTTATGTATTTAAATTAAAATACATCTTTAACTTAAAAATGTGTTTATTTTAATTTATTATTAATGATTTTGAATAGAAAATTTCATCACACCATAATAATTTTTGCGATGCAATAATGCAATAATAGTTAATTAAATCAGAATTAATTACATCAATAAATTAATTAATTACATTAATGCATGACATTTTAACTGCGTTTAGAATCTTATCACAGAGTTAAGGTAAAAGAAACAACTCCAAAATGGTTAAGGCATTTAAATTGTCTCTATACTTACCTTGCAGCAATGTTATTATTAGGTTAAGCTAATTGTATTTAGTAAGTAAGTCTTTATTATATTTCGTGTAGCTTTTTACTAATTACATTTCTACGTGCACACCTCTGTTACCACTTTTCCTTTAATTGTATAAAGGAATTTTTCAAACTATTTGTTAATTTAATTACTTTTTGTATTGAGTATTTTTTAATATGAAGAGTATTATAATTGCAAATATTATAAGGTGCCATTTTTAAATCTCAAAAATTGTCTTTAGGTATTTAAATAAAAAATACATTTTTAACTTAAAAATGTATTTATTTTAATTTTTATCAATGATTTTGAGTAGAAAATTTTAGCACACCATAATAATTTTTGCGATGTATTAATGCAATAATAGTTAATTAAATCATAATTAATTTCATCAATAAATTAATTAATTACATCAAATCTTATCGCAGGGTTAAGGTTAAAGAAACAACTGCAAAATGGTAAAGAAATTTATGATGTCTTTATAGTTACCTTGCAGAAATGTTATTATTAGGTTAAGCTAATTGTATTTAGTAAGTAAGTCTTTATTATATTTCGTGTAGCCTTTTACTAATTACATGTTTTCGTGCACACCACCGTAACCATGTTTCTTCTAATTGTATTTAGGTATTTTCTAAACTGTTTCTTAATTTAAATCATAAAAATAGTACTTACATGTGCATAATTCTATAAAATTTGATGACAACTTAAATCCAGACAATTAATTGTTAATTGCTCAAATATTTAAAAAATATAAAAACAATAAGATGATTATATAAATTATTATTATTTTCTACCGCCGATGCCATTTGGGGGTTTCTTTATGGTCAGATAAAAACCACAATTTTGCATTAAGATCTACTTGACGTATTCTTTGTTAATTTTTTACATAAACTGGAAAATTATGTCTATTTTACACAACACTAACTACTTGCTACCAATCTGGTAAGCTTTAACTATAAATAAACCCCAGGCTTAAATGGGATTATAAAAAATATTGTTAAATCGTGCTTTTCATATAAGAAAGCATTTTTAAAAATCTTTTTTTTTTACTTTTTGTGTTAGGAATGTTTCAATAAGATGAATAGCACAATTGCAAATATTATGAGATGTCATTTTTAAATCTTAGATATTTTAATTAGATACATATCTTTTACTTAAACATGTATTTATTTTAATTTATTATTTATTATTTTGGGTAGAATTCTAGCACAGCATAAAAAAAATGTTCGAGGCATTAATAGTCATTTAAATTGGAATTCACAATATTTAATGATATGAGAGACCTCTTTTTAATAGGGTTTAAATACTAAAGGTGCCTTCTGATAAGAGTAAAAGCTTACTGTAACTGTTAAAATTCTATAATCTTATTGGTCTGGTTTGTCATATACAAATAATATTAAGTTGAGAAAAATCCAATAACCTTTTTAAGTGTAATACCTCTAAAAGAAATTTAACGTAATGTTTTGCCGTGGAATGATTTTTTTCCAAATATATAGCTTCTCAGAAAATTCTATAGATCCAAGAAAATCACGCAAAAAAAACTGTTTTTGCATTTTCTTTTGATTTGTGTCTTTTTTGCAATAAGTGTAATGTGTTTCTGACCATTAGTTTGAAGAAAATTTAATAAAGACACCTTTCTCTTATTGCAATTTCTTTTTACGACCAATACTTACAAAGTTATAAGCAATTAAAATAGAAAAAAATATTATTTTTAATTTTTTAAAATATTTTGTGTATCTAAAATATGTTCCAGACTTTTCTGACAGGGAGCATATTTAAATTATTGTTACATACATTATTCGAAGAGGCTTTTAGCAAAAAAATGCCTGCCACCTCTTTCATTTAACCAAAAATAGGTAGATTTAATCTCTAAGGAGATTTAAGTAAAAACAGATTTTATTGTTTAGTAAGTTAAACTTGACAATCTTTATTGCTTAGTAGTAAACACCTGTGAAAATTTTAATTTATAGCAGTTTACGAATGACGACGTATACAAATTTTTTTTACGCAAGAACTAGGATAGTTCTTTCTCCGAGTCCAAGGAAAAAAAAGTAATTTAAGCACAAATACATTACTGAGACTGTGGCTTTCTGAACGATCTAAAAAAGTACCACGTAATAAATCAATTATTA
The DNA here is from genome assembly GCA_019359885.1 of Listronotus oregonensis. Lineage (NCBI taxonomy): Eukaryota > Metazoa > Arthropoda > Insecta > Coleoptera > Curculionidae > Listronotus > Listronotus oregonensis. The sequence goes on along the minus strand of JAHBCN010006287.1, from coordinate 2,789 downwards.
ATAAATTAATGTAGAGGATATTTAAAAGTTAGGAACCATCTAAGTAGGTTGGACTAAGCAGATTAAAATCTTTGGAGAGATTATATTTTAGAAAGTGAAAAAACGACACATTTGGTAATAATGTGTGGCCACAATGGTTTTAAGTTCTTTAAAGTTACGCTTAGACCAGAAGTTTTAAGCAAGGACGAATTTTTTAATATAAGTCTGCAGAAGATTCGCCTGAGACAGCTTAAAGCAAAGTTCAGTTAATAATTCATCTAAACACAATTTTAATTAACCCTTGATCGCATTTGGTATTTATTTCAGTACCAAATAATATCTAAAAACTCTTTCGTCATTTTCCATTATTATTTCTTGTAAATTAATGTAGGTATTCTATTTAATGTTATATGAATTTTGTACGGTATTACAGTATACTTTTGTTTCTTTACACACTTTGAAGTAATAATTTAATTGTTGAATTTTAATTATTTGGCCTATAACCGAGGCTCTTTGGGTAAATTAATTTGAATATCTTTGTGTGAAAAGCAAAATCCCCTTTTTTGTAACCCCTTATTTAATTAATAATAATAACTGTACAGTACCGGAATAGATTATTTACATTTTGATACCTCAGAATCCAACACTATACAAAAATTATGAAGATAAAATAATGCTATTGGATATAAGCATGGAGAAAGCAGAAAATGTGAATTATTCGAAAATGAAACAAACAATATCTTAAAAGAATGCTACTACAATGATAGATCCTATTGTGTTATCATTAAATTTATTCCCAGGATCTTTTATCACATGAAATTGGGCAAGCATTTAAAATAAGGAATTCGTCCTTAAAAAGGATAAATAATAAAAATTAAGATTAAATAAAGGTTTTAAGAAGAATAGGAACATGCCAAATGACTGTTCTTTTGATGAAAAAGTATATTTAACGGAGTATATATACCTTTAGTTTTTATTTTAGAAAACTAAGCACCCACTAAAACTTTAGGGCCTTTTATAAAAAAAATATATCAAAAAAGTGTGGTGCTCAATAAAATCACTAAATTATTTATTTAAAAGAAAATTTTTCTTTAAAGATTTTTGTGAAAACCACTTGTTAAAACATATAACTATATAAAACATGCGGCAAAATTTTAAGAGACTATTCCTTGAACTATTTTATATTTTGTCGTTAGATGATTTTTGATAGGGCGCTTTCCTTTGAAGATTAGGGGCGAAAAAGTATTTCAACCATCCAATTTTGGTAATTTTAAAATTATTAACATACATAACACTGGACCTACCAAGTAATAAAAAATCTAACAATTCCATTGCTATCTTTTAACAGCATTCCGATTACTACAATCATTTTGTATGTGTCCGAATAGGTTGAAACGGATTGACTTTGTCTATTTGATGTGTATTTTCTTAAAGCCTTGTTAGTGACGTCCTCTTTCATAAATGGCTATACGAACGCCGAGATGGCTGATATGCATTTCATTTATGGACTTGCTGATGGTAATTAATTAGAAGCTAGGCGGTTGTACAGTAAACGATTTCCTAATCGTAATGTGCCTAATAGAAAAACCTTCTAAAGTATACGTCAACGACTTCGTGAAACAGGAGCATTGAAGCGAAGTGGAAGACCAGGAAAGCCAATGACAGTAAGAACGGTAGAAGTGGAAGATAATGTGCTAGCCATGATAAAAGAAGAATCGAAAAATTGCAAATACTTGAAATGTAAGTAACGGGATGATTTGGAACATTTTTAGAGACTACTTCTTGTTGTACCCATACCACATCCAACGAGTTCAGGCACTTCTTCCTGCAGATTTTCTTTCACGTCTTGCATTCTGTCAATGGCTTTTGCACACATTGGTTCAAATCCCTCAACTACTCATGCTTATTCTTTTTACCGTTAAAGCCAGTTTCCAAGAAATGCAATAAGGAATTTTCACAGTAACCATATTTGGGCTGAAGAAAATCCACATGAGGTGCTTGAAAATGTCTTTCAACATCAGTTCTCGTTAAACGTTTTGGGTGGGAATTGTAGGTGACTTCCTAATTGGACCAGTATTTCTGCCAGGAACACTTAACGGCGAGTTATACCACAAATTTTTGAAACCAACCCCACCTCAGTTTCTGGAGGATGTACCATTGGTTCAAAGAAATGAATGTGGTTTATGTACGATGGTGCACCAGCGCATTTTAGCATGTTGGCTCGAGAGTTTTTAACAGTAACATACGGAGATCGCTGGATTGGTCGAGGTGGACCTCACTTATGGCCTGCTCCTGGCCCCGGACTTAAACCCTCTGGATTATTTCCCATAGGGCCACCTAAATCATTAGTTTCTACTACTCAGTGGAAGATGTGGAAGATTTGAGAAATCGCATAATTGCTGGGTGTAACGCAATCAGAAACGATCCTGGTGTTTTTAAAAGAGTTCGGGAGTCAATGAGGAGAAGATTGAATTCTTGCATCCAAGCGGAAGGTAGGTATTTTAACAGTTCTGGTAGACTAAGAAACATTACATAAATTGTTATTGTCAAAGTTCTTTTTCGCTCCGTATTTTTGAAACAAAGCACCCTATCAAAGGACAAAATATCCTTAGAATAGTTCAAGACATGGTCCCTTAAATTTTTGCCGCATGTTTAATAAACACCCTATATAATAATCTGTTATGTGCTGGGAGAAGATTATTATTCTTAACCATAGGTTCAAATTTCGTAGCACAAAAAAAATCATTTACCAACTGATAAATAAAACACATGCTTTTTACATAAAATTTTTATTATTAATAAAAATTTAA
>JAHBCN010006286.1:0-50058 GCA_019359885.1 Listronotus oregonensis | reverse complement strand
AAACGTTAAATGAGGCGTTGAGAACCAGACCGGACATCCAATTAATGCCATAAATGCAAAAAAATGGTTTAAAAAAATGTGTGGTTTTTTAGGTAAAGGTTTTATGAAATTGGAAATGCATAGTTATGCACTATTTAAGGTTTTGTGGGTGTTCGTTCTGACTCTCAACACCTAAAATAATGAGTGTGACGTTGAATAAATGTAATTTTGTTCACCAAGTTACCTTCGGTTTCTATGACGATGTGTTTTTATTGACTTTCAAAATAATTGAAGTGTCAAGTATAGTCTTGTATAAAATATGAAATACGAAATTCCGCAAGATATTTTACATTCTGCTAATGTAGTTACTTACTACTTATACTTACTAATTATACCGAAAAAATCTGCTACTAGATATAAAGAAGAATATTCGTTTTTTAACGATTGATGTTCCCAAAAAAAAAACGTTATTACATTGGACAGAGAGTAGGTTTATCTAGCATATTTTGCCGAACTTCTAAGAAGTTGAAGCGTCTACAATATGGGCCGTCTACGATATGGGCAAAATTAAAGCGAAATGTGGACATCAGCAAATTTTACAAGGTAATTGCCTTTATGAAGCAAAAAAATACGGGCTTTAAACCTAAAAATTCCAAAACGTTGACCAAAGAAAATATCACCAAATTTTTACCCGAAGCTCCGGATAACATATATTTGTTGTATAAAATTGTGGTTATTTTTTAAATAGCTGGAGCTTGCCGTTGCCAAGAGCTAACAAATTTAACTTTGGATAACATTGAAGATAAAAAAATATCATAGTGGTTAACAAACCAGACACATGTAACACGAACCTTTGTTGTTTCCGGTCAAAATTATATTTACTACTACAGAAAATATATAGAATTGCGTCCATCAAACACTAGCCATCGAAGATTTTTCATATTTTAAAATGGTAAATGTACAGTGCATAGGGTGGGAATAAACAAAATCGAAAAAATTCCTCTGATATAGCCGGGATGCTTAAGCTTAAAAATCCTAAAGAGTATACCGGACACTGTTTTAGGAGGTCCTCCTAACTGTATTGGCTAATTCTTCTGGGACAGATATTACAGACCTAAAACGGCACGGAGGATGGAAATCTTCTTCGGTTGCAGAAAGTTATATAGATGAATCAATAACACATAAAATAAAAATAATACCATAAATTCACTCGGGCCAACGCCATGTCTACATTTTCAGAGGCACAATAAGTTCTAGTTTATCCATCGGCTTAAACCGTTCGCTTGTTTTAGCTTCTACCGTAAATATACAAAATATGACAAATTGTACTTTTATTATACATTATTATAAAAAATAGTTTCAGTTTTTGGAATATTATTCATTATTATTACTGTTTAATACATTTTTAATTTTATTTCCTTACTTGCATTTTCTTTAAAACATATTTTTTGTGTCATCACCCTTAGTACGCTGGTAAAAAAAAATATAGTTCCTAACACTTGCCCTTGTTAGGAAAATAGCTATTTTTCTCCTCAAAAATGCTCAACTAAAACTTTACTCAATAAGTCCCCGTCTAGCCAAGAATTTTTTATTAGGAAATAAGTCTTTAATTATCAAAATACTTTCCTTAAAGTGTGATACATTAATTATGACTTCTCGATACCTTATTTCTAAGACGATTTGTGTTTGTTCTCAAAATAGATCTCAGTTTTGGCAATCACTTCTTCATTTGAGCCAAATTCTTTTTCCAAAGCATTTTTTTGAGGTCTGCAAAAAGTTAATACTTGCTGGGGGTCAGATCTGGAAAATACGGTGCATGAAAAATTCGAAGCGTTATTTATTTAATTTGACCATCGTTTTTATAGATCTAACAGATATGACGGGTTTGACATTAAAGTCAAATATATGGAACGCTATTATTAAGTTTATAAATTAAACAATATGACTGTAATTCCAAAAAGTTACTAAATTCAGAGTAGAAGTTTATTATAGTTTTTCTTTCAGGAGAGGCCATACGTCATGGTAAAGGAAGATCAAAACCTTACAGGGAATGCAAGATTTGAAGGTTTTTGCATAGATCTTCTAAAATCAATAGCAACTCAGGTGGGCTTCCAGTACTCCATAAGATTGGTACCGGATCATATGTATGGAGTGTACAATCCAGATACGAAGCAATGGAATGGAATAGTAAGCGAACTTATGGAAAAAGTAAGTAAAGAGTCAAGTTTTAAAATTTTGCTTTAATTTTTAGTCAATAAATATTTTGCTTAAAAGTTGATAACACTAAAAGGTATTGATTGGTATTTTCACTAGAAATATGCAATAAGTATTTTTTGCATATTCTCTAAGCAGTAAAGAAAATATAATAATAAAGTATTCAATCTTACACCCACCATCATATTAAATGGTCCATTTACTAATTTAAATAAATTTAAAAAAAATATACATTTTTTTTTATTTTTTTTTTTTATCTTGGGACAGTCCACGAAGGCTGATGCCTAAGTACTAACGTACCGTGGGTGTCTTCAGGGTGGTGAGAGGGAGTTTGTTCACACGGGACTTAAATTTTTGGAGATTGGGAGGAGAAGGAAAAACTTCTGCGGGCAGCAGGTTCCATAGTCTTGACACTCTAGGGATGAAGGAACGAAGAAAGCGGGAAGTTCGGGGCCTCTCTAACTGAACTGTAAAAGGGTGCATAAAAGTTCACCACGTGTTGCTCTGTTGGGAGCTGCCAGAGAAGGAATTATACTGGCCAACTCCTCTGAGCAGAAGCCGTAAAAATACCTATAGAAGAGTGACAGATCCCCTACAGCTCGACGGTGGGCAAGAAGAGGAAGCCTTTCTGTGAGGTTGATCATTAATAAGACGAACGGCTCTTCTTTGAATGGAGTCCAGAATGCTAGTGTTGTAGGGGACGCCATTCCCCAGACATGAGAACAATATTCTAAAGAGGTCTGATTTGGGATACATACAGAGTGTACAGATTGGAAGAAGAGAAATATTTTCTGGCTCGGAAGAGTTTTTTCTGTTTTCGAAATCACGATTACACGGTGGCTTAAGAAATTGAATACTAGAGTGGAGGGTACTATCGTCAGCAAAACTATGAATGGGATTGATTGTGGAAGAGAGAAGATCGTTAATGTGTAAAAGAAACAGCGTTGGTGCCAGCACTGAGCCCTGGGGTACCCCAGCATTAATTTGGTAGAAGCTGGAGGAATGACCATCTAGACTAACTGATATACGTCGATTAAAAAGGAAACTGGATAGCCAAGAGCAAAGCTTAGGTGGAAGACCGTAAGAAGGAAGTTTGTTAAGAAGCCCATCATGCCAGACCTGATCGTAAGCTTTGGATACGTCAAGAGCAACGATCTGGGATTCACCAAGAAACTCAAGGGACTTGTTCCAGTTGTGTGAGACAAAGGAAAGAAGATCAGCTGTGGATCTACTGTGACGAAATCCATATTGTCTATCATGTAAGATCTTATGTTTTTCCAGTTACTTTAAGATTTGGGAATTAATGAATTTTTCCATTACTTTGCAAACAACTGAAAGAAGAGATATAGGTCTATAGTTGGAAGGAGACTTTTTGGATCCTTTTTGGGGACAGGTTGCACACGTGCAGCTTTCCAACTCTCCGGGAAAATGCCTGTGTCGTAAGAGATTCGAAAGAGGCGAGTTATGATGGGTGCAAGCTCGGGAGCACATTTTTTAAGACGATTGCTGGTATACCATCCAGTCCGGACGATTCTTTAGTATTAAGAGAAGAAAGAATACGCTTGATCTGTTTGACTTTAAAAATTATATCGGACATTTTATGGGAAACAGGGACAACTGTTGGAAGGGGAAGATTAATAGGAGGATCAAGCGTAGAATTGGCAGCAAACATACAGAATATCAAATAAAAGGCTTTTTAAAAGTGTTAAATTTTTAAATAATATATTATGTTCTTAAATTATTACATTTAAAAAAATATACACAATACAGAAAGTAATAAAGTATTGCGATTTTAAAATGGTGTATATCGTATAACAGAATATTATGATATGTTAACTTTAAATTTTTACTAAATCTGCTTCATTTGTAATTTTAGAGCTAATGGAACGCCGCGATAGGTGAATATTTTATGTAGCGCTTAAGTCAATCTTACATTATCTATAACCTATTTACATATCTGGCCTAAATATATCATTTAGCTGTTCTTTTTATCGTTGTTAAATACAATAGCTCTGCAGAATATTAAAATATGCATATATTTTTTATAACCTACCTAAGCACCTGTAACTTTGAGCACTATTAAAAACAAAAATCGGAAATTGTTTTTCTTAAAATTGTATCGAAATAATAGCATTCCAATCGTCATTTTAATGTCGAGAAGACATTCTTTTACGCATGCGTACCTAAAAGTTACAAAATAAATCAAAATGTATTTAATTTCAAATAATTTATTATATACATTAATAATACAATCTTTCATATCAGAGAATTGTACATGGGCCGCACATACAGAGTGTAACATAAATATGGAACGCTCAAAATACCTCCACACGTTTCTCCAATTTTATGAAACTATGTACTATGGGTTCGAAATTACGCCGGATCGAATGGTAGCTCCGGTGTTGCCAAGTTTCAAGTTTTGCTTAAAATTGTGTATACTTTTGTATAAAGATTTCTTCTAACGATAACAGTTTCTGAAAGAATTAAGATTAAATTAATACCTAATATGTTTTACTTACAAATACCTGCATATGTAAGCTTACCTGAAATATCTGACATTGTCAATATTTTTACACAAAATGGATCATTTAACTGAAGCCCAAATAATCGAAATTTTAATGATACTGGGTTATGGGGACATAATGAGAACACAACAAGAAGTTCGTAATATTTTTAATGACAAATATCCTGACAGAAATCCGTAAACAAGATCTACTGTAAGTAAAGTTTTTAAAAATGAATGAATGAAGAAATGAATCTGGACACGTAAAAGATGCTGCACACTCTGGCCGACCTAAAAGTTCAACAGATGGTGATAAGGCTCTGAACGTTTTGTTGAGTTTAGAGGGAAATCCCCACCTTTCTACCAGAATACTGGGAGAAGAAAATCACATTTCCCAGATGTCAGTAGACCACCTGCTAAAAACCGAAAAGTTTCATCCCTACAAAATAAGACTGGTACAAGAGCTCTCGGAAGACGACTATGACAGACGCTTGCAATTTTGTGAAATTATGATGGAGCGCTGTAACGCCAATCCAGATTTTGTCCCCCAGATAGTCTTCTCTGACACATCAACCTTTTTTTAAACGGAACTGTTAATAAAACCCTCACTGGAAACGCAAAAATCACACCCAGTTCCCTCGAAAAGTAAATGTTTGGGCTGGTATATAATATACCAGAAGAATAATTGGCCAATTCTTCATGAAAGAGACGTTAAATGAGGAAAGATACCTGCAGCTTTTATGAAATAAATTTGTGCCGGCTCTTGTGCAACTATTTCCAAATAATCGTAAGTTGTGTTAATTTTTTTACTACTACAATCGCCTACGGCTCGTCCGAGAAACTTTCCCATTAGAAAAAAAATACTTTACTTTTTTTGATTATTTTAAAATGATATTTTAGGCAATAATCAAGCACCAAGTGATAAACGGATAAACGGTTGGATAAACGGAGTGGAAGGTATTTCGAGCGTTCCATATTTATGTTACACTCTGTATAGTTCGTTCTTCGTTATGTAAAGAAGATCAGGCCTGCATTGGGATTACAGGTAGGAGAAACAGGTGTTGCACTAACGGCCACGTACTTATTCTTCCCCTCCAAAATTTTTCTTGCTATCATCTGCTATCATGTTGTTTGATACAAGTTCCAAAATCAGTATTTTAGGCAGTCGATGTGTTGCCAAACTCAGCCTGCGTCCTCGTTTGGCAATTACTACCATTTCACAACATGTCTCAAAAATAGCTATTTATAATCCCACCCATAAATATTTTCATGCTCTTTTGCTCTTACTAGTAACACACAGTGCCAGCAAACATTTTTGTTTCTTTTTCTTTAACTTAAGAAACATTATTAAAACATTTGTAGATCTTTCTATAATTCTTTTAAAATCGTTTTTTTTTTCTTTGTTAGAGAGCCGACCTCGCAGTTGCTTCAATGACTATAAATTATGCAAGGGAGAGCGTAATAGACTTTACCAAGCCGTTTATGAACCTTGGAATCGGCATTCTCTTTAAGGTGAGTTCACTTTATAGTTAAGGCTCTTCTGTATTTTCCGATAAGAAATACTTTACGGCAAATAACATGCCTTTGTTATTGTTTACGGGAGATAGCCACTGTGACGGCCGAAAAAATAAATGATGTTCAGGAATTTTTTTGACGGAAGGAATTTGGGGATTGGATTTTTTTTTACTTTTTTTTACTTTAAGGTTTTATTAAAAAATTAAACAGTTTCATAGTTATAAACTATACCGTAAAGTAAAAAAATACCCCCATTACAACAATATTGATTTCTCAAAAACAGATTATCTTAAAAACAAATATTAGATTTTATTATAATGCGTATGAATGTGGTTATTGTTGCACGTAGCAGATTTTTTTAATTTGCTTTTTTACAAAATGGTGATCGTATGAATATTTTTTCATTTTTTCGTTTTTTTGGATTTAGGCATATAGGTTGGGTTAGGTTTAAAGTGAGTAGACTTTTTACGCCCTCCACCGCGACCGCTCGGTCTATTGTGGCTCACACCAAATTAACAATCGAATAAAAGATAAAGTTCTCTCTTGCTCAAATGGCAGTAAAGCTTTTTGGTCCTTTGCCAAAAATATTAGTCAGAACTTTTGCACAAATTCTTTTCCACCCCTAATCTCTGAAGATGGAATTGTCTCTACCTCCAAAGGAAAAGCCGAACTATTTGCCAAACAATTTGCTGCCAATTCTACGCTTGATCCTCCTATTAATCTTCCTCTTCCAACAGTTGTCCCTGTTTCTCATAAAATGTCCGATATAATTTTTAAAGTCAAACAGATCAAGCGCATTCTTTCTTCTCTTAATACTAAAAAATCGTCTGGGCTGGATGGCATACCAGCAAACGTCTTAAAAAATGTGCTCCCGAGCTTGCACCCATCTTAACTCGCCTCTTTCGAATCTCTTACGACACGGGCATTTTCCCGGAGAGTGGAAAGCTGCACGTGTGCAACCTGTCCCCAAAAAGGATCCAAAAGTCTCCTTCTAACTATAGACCTATATCTCTTCTTTCAGTTGTTTGCAAGGTAATGGAAAAATTCATCAATTCCCAAATTTTAAAGTATCTGGAAAAACATAAGATCTTACATGATAGACAATATGGATTCCGTCACAGTAGATCCACAGCTGATCTTCTTTCCTTTGTCTCACACAACTGGAACAAGTCCCTTGAGTTTCTTGGTGAATCCCAGATCGTTGCTCTTGACATATCCAAAGCTTTCGATCAGGTCTGGCATGATGGGCTTCTTAACAAACTTCCTTCTTACGGTCTTCCACCTAAGCTTTGCTCTTGGCTTTCCAGTTTCCTTTCTAATCGACGTATATCAGTTAGTGTAGATGGTCATTCCTCCAGCTTCTACCAAATTAATGCTGGTGTGCCCCAGGGCTCAGTGCTGGCACCCACGCTGTTTCTTCTACACATTAACGATCTCCTCTTCCACAATCAATCCCATTATAGTTTTGCTGACGATAGTACCCTCCACTCTAGTATTCATTTCTTAAGCCACCGTGTAATTCTGATTTTGAAAACAAGCGCAGGTCAATGCAGATATCTCTTTCACAAGACCTCAAACTTATCTTGGATTGGGGCGCCAAAAATCGTGTTCAGTTTAATGCCTCAAAAACACAGTCATGTTCGCTGTCGCGAAAAAGTCTGCGAATGCTCATCCCTTACATATGAGCAGCCAAGTTCTGCAGAACAAAGAGTCGTTTAATCTAGTCGGCGTTACTTTTGAGAATAACCTCAACTGGCACAAACACATTTCATCCATAGCTTCGGCAGCTTAAAAAAAGATTGGATTCCTCTTTCGAGCCAGAAAATATTTCTCTTCTTCCAATCTGTACACTCTGTATGTATCCCAAATCAGACCCTCTTTGGAATATTGTTCTCATGTCTGGGGAATGGCGTCCCCTACAACACTTAGCATTCTGGACTCCATTCAAAAAAGAGCTGTTCGCCTTATTAATGATCCAACGCTCACAGAAAGGCTTCCTCTTCTTGCCCATCGTCGAGCTGTAGGGATCTGTCGCTTTTCTATAGGTATTTTCACGGCTTCTGCTCAGAGGAATTGGCCAGTATTATTCCTTCTCTGGCAGCTCCCAACAGAGCAACACGTAGTGCAACTTTTATGCATCCTTTTACAGTTCAGTTAGAGAGGCCCCGAACTTCCGCTTTCTTCGTTCCTTTATTCCTAGAGTGTCAAGACTATGGAACCTGCTGCCCGCAGAAGTTTTTCCTTCTCCTCCCAATCTCCAAAAATTTAAGTCCCGTGTGAACAAACTCCCTCTCACCACACTGAAGACACCCACGGTACGTTAGTACTTAGGCATCAGCCTTCGTGGACTGTCCAAAGATAAAAAAAAACACCTTTTTTCTCCCAACAGGATCAGACTTCCAACGAATCCAATATCAGATTGAGAGAGAGTTCTTACGTCTCATTTTACTCGTGTCGCTACCGGACACGAGCACAATATGTGTTCTGGTGTCCCTGTCTCCTGCAAAATATGACGAGCAGACAATTAGATTCGTCATGCCTTCCTCTCCTAGTTTGGTGACGTAGGTAGCTACCAGGTCCTTGTTTTAGGAACCAGATGTTCCTTCTGAGGGAGTTTCTCGGGCCTTTCTCTATGAAAACGGTTCTATCCGTTTTCTGTTTAAAGCCAGGGAACCCTATTCCCCACAAAAGCGGTTCTGTCCGCCTTCTGTTTGTATTCAGAAATCCTTTCCTAAGCACCTGTTTGTTCATGATGGATTAGCCCTTTCCTGTGAAACAGGCGCCTGTGACTTTGGGTGGCACCTCACCTTTGTCACTTTTTTCCTATGACTGTCCGCTTTATGTTTGGAGCTAGGGAAGTAATAGTCCACCACGGCAGAGCCCCGCATTACCACACTAAGGCTAGATACTCTAAGAGGTCACCCTGTATCTCAGAGGCACCGTTGGAGATACCTGTTTAAGGCACAGGATGTCATTCACTCATCAGCACGGTATGCTAACACCTTGAGTTAAGCCTTGTGTTCGTCTTAGCTTTGGATCCCGTTCCATACGGTGGCAACAAGAGTTGCCGATAACTATCAATTTTAGCGCATGTTCCAAAATATTCTACTGGGCCCAACCAAGACAACGACGTGCGAAAACAGCGGTTGGGGTTTTTAGCATAAGCATACAACTAGAATTATAAAGATTTTAATAAACTCTGATCTTTTTTTCAGATAACCCGTATTTGAGAATTCATTGTTGTTGTGTAGGGGTATTTTTTACCTTACGGTATTGTTTAAAAGTATGTCACTACTTAACATTTTTTAATAAAAATTTGAAAAAACTGTATTTAATATAAACTTAATATATTTTTAAAAACCCGATACCCAAATCCCTTAATTATTCATGTCAAAAAAATTCTTGAACATTACACATTTTTTTAGCAGCCACAGTTACTATATTATACTATAATAAAGTTATTATTATATGTTAATTAATTTTTGTGATAATAAAATATTGTAAGTCGTATAATACAATATTATGAATTATACATAAAACCCTGTTACTGAAGTAATCGAGGTAAATTACAAAAAATGTTACTCTGGTGCTATAAGCACTATGTTTTAGGTAAAAAATAATTGAAGAATAAAAGTATACAAATAAAAATATCACCAAATTATGAGAGTATTTTTAAATTAATGTTATTTTTAGGACGTCGTTTCAAAGGACAATAGTGATATTTTTTTTGCGGATTATTAGATGCTCGACAAGAAGCAAAGGGCACAAAAAAGGGAAAGAGCACTTTATTTCTAAATAATTTATTTAATTTTCTCTATTGCCTCTCTTTGCTTTATTTTTTAAATTATTTTTTTATCAAACATATATTTGACAACATTCTTGACCCTGACACTTCCTGCAATTCCTGATATTGTAATCAGAACTTTGTTTCTATTATTTACCGATGGTATTTAGATCTTTTTGCGAATTAAGTCTATGCTCTTGGACTACATTCAGGAAAAGGCATTCGAGTAGGGAATGAAAAGCTCAATGCCGGAATTTCGCAATAAATCAGCGTTTTTTTCGTGGGGCTTCGATCTCATTTAAATGACTGGAATTTGGGATAATGTGCAGAGGCAGTTTTTGTAATTAGGTATTCTTTTGCCTACGTTTTTATAAAGGTATTTTAAAATTGTCAAATAAAAAAAATAATTCTAATATAGCATCGTTACTGATAATTAATATACAGTTTAAGGAAAAAATTATCGAATTTAAATAAGCCAAAACTTGTAACTAGTTTGTAGTGACAGGTTTTTGGGAAAGTGAGTATCGTGTAGACAAAAACAGAAAGTTTTTTCTCGACGGGCATATGGTCGGACTTTTTTTTTCTTGGGGCAGTCCAATGAGGTTTATAGACTAAGTACTCATGAACGGTAAATGTATTTTTGGAAACATGAACGTTTATATAACCTTTTGAAAAATGTTAGCTATAAATATTCGTCATAAAATAATGTAGAAAAAACCAATCTTGTCAAAGATAAACTTCCACAAAGAAGACATCAATACTAAACTAAATAACGTAAAAATTTAGATTAAAGTATTCCCGATTGGAGAAACTGCAGACTGTTTTAAATTTGTGTTCTAAATGGGATCAAAACCGCACGCAAAAACACTGATTTATTGGACTTTTCATTCCCTGTCTGAGTGCTTTTTACTTCGATCTAATTGCTGCACTCGAAGTTTGTGTCTACGTACATGTGGAACGTATTTTCTATTTATTAGGTTTTTGTCTGGTTTTTTTTGTCTTTATTTAAATGGGTTTTCTAGTCCAGAAGTCCAAATTTCAGGCGTTTTTTGACGGTCGATAAAAAAAAACAACTCATATTTTCGCCATCCATTTAATTAATTAAATTAAAAAATTAATAAGTAAAAAACATATTTTACAAAGTTGCTGTTAAAGTAGAGGGGGAAGGGCGTGTCCATCGTTTCAGGATTCTCTCTCTTCTGGTCATCTAAAAAATAAAAATGGTAGATTCTTTATCAGTACAAATATCATTATGGCAGGAGCCAAACAAACAAAAAAAATCTCACAAAATGGCGGTTTCTCAAAGAAAGAGATAGGTTTTTTTCAGTTATTTTTTAACTTTTCTAAAGTTTTAAAATTAGCAAATATTAAAACATATATTTTTTGTTGGTTTCTGCCATAGAGGGATATACAGGGTGTTACAGAATGTTGTGAGGAAAATTTAGGGGAAGATTCTACATCTAAAAATATGAAAAAAAAGTTTATATACACATGTGTCCGAAAATGCTTCGTTTGTATGATACGGGGTGTTTAAAGTTGTTTGTCTTTTATAGTTTATTTCACATTTCTCGAAAACCCGTAAAGATAATGAGATGAGATTTCGTACACGCAAATGTACAGGGTGGCGCCTTTTCGTTGACCTTACAGGGTACAGCGAAAACTAAAAGAGATAGAACAAATCTGATTGTGCAATCTCGATTTCGATTTTTGAAACAAATTCAATGGTGAAACTAAATCATGGATAACTTGATTCGTTTTGGAGATACAGAGTGTTTTTCAAATTTTGTCAATTGGGCCAGGCACTTGTAACTCGCTTGGTATTAGAGATAGAAAAAAACTGTAAATAGAAAAGTTTTAGGGATTTTTGCGTAGAATTCAGTAGCGTACCTATATTTTTTTATTGACTTTTATTTTTAAGTTATAACACATAGTTGGGTTTTTTTAAATGGAACACCCTGTATATTTTTTAAAAAATGGATAGAGCTTACAAAGACCAAATTAATGATATATAGTTTAATGGGTCTGTCTGTAATAGATCTTGCGTAAATTGGCAAAAACCTATAAAATTAAAAGATGTAACACAAAGTTGTTTTTTTTAATGGGACACCCTGTGTATTTCTTTAATAACTAATAAAACAGACAAAGATCGATTAAATAATATATGGTTTAATGGGTCTGTGTGTAATAGATCTGGCCCAAACTGACAAAAACCATAAAAAATTAAATAAAATGAAAATGAAAACTATGTAATTTTAATATCTCAAAATCATAATAAAAAAACATATTAATAATAATATTAAGATACGAAGCAATTTAATTTAAATTTATACTTAAAAGGGAGAACTATTTAATTATCTTAAAAAAAATACATTTTTAGATAAACTAAAATTTAACATAATTACCAGTAATACTAATATTATAAAATTGAATAATTTAAACAAACAAAAAAGAATTAATTATTTTATAAATTTTAATTACAAATATTTAGGTCCTTTACACAAATGTTAAATTGCAAACCATTATTTTCTATACATTTTTCGCAACGTTAGCGACACTTCAAAGCATTATATATGCAAGTTGGACACCTTTTGTAACTGTTCCTAAAATGTGTAATTCATTTAAATTGTTGCTCTAGTTTTATAGGTTTCGTTTTTAACAAATCCCCAGAGGAAAAAGTCCATAGGGTAGGGTCAGGTGACTGTGCCGGCCACCTAACTGGACCATTGGTACCTATCCACTTATTGGAAAATGTTCATCAAGAAGTAACCTCACGGCACGGGCATTGTGGCAAGAATTACCGTCTTGTTGGAAGATGACATTATTCATTTCCAGAAGGGGAAGATTATCTATCTCATTTAATAAATTTTCTTCCAAAATATTTAAATAAAGGTCTGTTGTGAGATTGTCATCAAATTCAAAATGGCAAAAATTCTGTTCTTATAAAGTGCACACCACACATTAAAACCGAATTTCCCTTGTTGACTCTGTTTACTGTCAAACGAGGATTTCGTTTGACCAGTAAAGATTATTGTATGGCGATTAAACAGTCCATCACTGTTACTCGAACTTCATCTGTCCATATTATCTTTCTGAGAACTCTGGATCTTGTTACATTGCCAGAGATACCACAAACAAAATGTGATACGGCGTTCTGTCACCGGATGTAAATTATGGATTTTCTATAAACATATTGATAATTGTGGCGTTTTAAATTTTTTTACTTTTTTCTATTAAACCAATAGCATCCCAAATTTGTCTGGATGATGCAGTAGGTTCTGCGACAACATACCCTATTGTATTCATTTCTTCCAGCTCTCTGTTTTCTTTATTATAGGTCTTTGAACGTGGTTTTTGAAAAGATCTAAAGGAAATCAAATTACTTACTAATCTGGCAAACATTTTCTGTCCTGGTTGCCTTCGTTGTGGATATCTATTAAAATACAGATTTAATGCATTTATACTATTTTTTCCACTTTCAATGTAACATTCCAACATATTAAATTTTTCGTAATTTTGAAACTCCATTTTATAAAATAATATCACTGCTTCCAAATAAGTCATACTAGTACGTCAGTTTCATTTGTTTCATACGGGGTTTTATACTCAAAGCCTACTTTAGAAAATGTTTCCTTTTTCAATCATGATAAACACAGCAATATCAAAACTTTTTTATATAAAGTTTAGGCATAGGTTTAATAGTATGAATTATTAAATATATATTTTAGTCTTGGATTTTTTATTCGTAATTTAAATTTTAGTTATATAGAAGTTAGAAAATTGGTTAAATAATAAAATAAGTGTTAGCAAGGATCGGATATATGATTTTTTTACGTTTTTGGCAGTTTGCCCAAGATCTATTGAACACAGACCCATTAAACCATATATCATTTGGTTGATATTTGTCAGTTGCATTACTTATTAAAGAAATACACAGGGTGTCCCATTAAAAAACAACAACTTTGTCTCAAATATTTTAATTTTTATAGGTTTTTGCCAATTTGCGCAACATCTGTTACAGACAGACCCATCAAACTATATATCATCGAATTGGTCTTTGTAAGCTCTATCCATTTTTAAAAAATATACAGGGTGTTCCATTTGAAAAACCCAACTTTGATTTATAACTTAAAAATAAAAGTCAATAAAAATTATAGGTACGCCACTGAGTTCTACGCAAAAATCCCTAAAACTTTTCTATTTATACTTTTTTTCTCTAATACCAAGCGAGTTACAAGTGCCTGGCCAAATTGACAAAATTTGAAAAACACTCTGTATCTCCAAAACGAATCAAGTTATCCATGATTTAGTTTCACCATTGAATTTGTTTCAAAAATCGAAATCGAGATTGCGCAATCAGATTTGTCCTATCTCTTTCAGTTTTCGCTATACCCTGTAAGGTCAACGAAAAGGCGCCACCCTGTACAATTATATGTCACATTTACTTGTACAATTTTTTTTATAAGACACTTACATCAGTGGCGTTCGTGCCGGTAAGTCCTTATTTTTAGCGAAAAAACTGTACGCCACTGGTTTTCGCAAAAATTATATTTTTATTTATTGTCTCTTAAAGCCAGTTTAATTCTGCTTTAAAAGTACCTCTTGGACTTTTTCGTTTTGACCCACCGTTTTCGAAACAAAAATAAAAGTACGCTAAGCTGTTCCCCGATTTATTTATAATTTTATTATTTTATTTCAACTAATTGTTCAGGAAGAATGCATTCGATTTTAACTTTAGATCAAATGCTGAAAATGGCTTTCCTCTGCTTCAGTGCATGCTGTAAATCGTCAAAACTCATCTTAATATACCCACGGGTTTTCAAGAAATATGAAATAAACTATAAAGGACGAAAAACTTTAAACACCCTATATCATAAAAACGAAGCATTTCCGGACCCATGTTTATATGAACTTTTTTTCATATTTTTAGGTGTAGAATCTGCCCTTAAATTTTCCTCACAACATTCTGTAACACCCGGTATAAAAAAATTACGCTCATTTTTAAGAAAATCTGTAAATAAGAACTTGACATTTTGTAAAAAGCGTTTCAAAATAAGTGGTTTCGAGAAAAACGCTTTTAAAGTTTAAGTTCAGTTCCAGGTAGTCTAACAGATAGAACAGTACATATTACCTATGTTTCTTTATTTAGCTGTTCCGAGATCATATATCGGGCCTTCGCCTACCTGAAATTGAATATTAACGAATATTTCTACCAGAGTTGCCAACTTAGTAGATTTTTTACTAAATCTAGTGGAATTTTAAAGCCGCCTAGTGTGTGAATTCCTTATTTAGTAGTTAGTAGATTTTTTAGTAAAAAAATAAGTAGCTTTCTTAGTAGATTTTTTTTTAGTTTTACACAGAACAAGAACGATTTGTTATGAAATTACCGTGTCATCTATGAGTATAATTTGTTCAGTAATTAAGTATAAAATTCGACATTTAAGTTCAATTTGTAAAACAACTAGAATAGACGCGCCATCTGAAATTTTTAGTTTAAAATGTGTTAATACATCGGTAATGGCGGCATAATAGGCATTTCTTGCAAGTTTAATCATTTGTGTTGGCCGTTTTGTCAGTTTTGCACGTCGCCACATTATTTATGTTTGTGGACAGATTTCTGGGAATCCTTTGTATTTTGTCTAATTTAGTTTGAGCTTTGTACAATTTCGGGCTTTGTACGTAACATCTATATATAGTACCTCTGTTTTTGGAGGATTTTGTTTAAATAAAAGACTTGTTTTGCAATATTTGAATAGTTTATGAGCCTTATATAGCGACATCGAGTAGATTTTTTTGTAGAAAACTTTACATTGCCATCAAGTAGAATTTTTAGTAGAAAATATGATGCGGTCTAGTGGATTTCAAAATTTATCGTTGGCAACACTGATTTCTCCGAAATACGAACACTTTTTCCTTCTTTTGGAGCACTTGAAGCTCGAAATTCAGAACATGCTGATTACCGAAACCTACATGTTTTATTCTTTAATTTATTTTGGACCAAAAATCAAGTTTCATCATTTTACCCTCCAACTCTTTCGGATAAAGCGATAAAACAAATTCATAAATTATTCAGAAAGATACGAAAATTAATTCGCAACAAGGAACGAAAAAGATTTTAAATTTAACCACAAAATGGCGTTAACGGTTTAAAGAGTCCCATAACCAAGGCCTTGTTATCATCCAACAAGCTTTTATAATTAAAATTGCCCTTGGGGAATGGAACAATTAAAAAAACTAACGCCTCGCGGAAAATTTTCAATTTGTATTCGGAGTTATTTATGACTCCCCTTCTCTCAGATGTTTTTTTCATTGTGCTTTATTGAAAATAAAGTAATTAAATTTTATTATTTTTTTCATTGAATTTGATTAAAATGTATTAATTACAGTGTCTAACCATTAAGATTTTTTTTCGCTTTTCGAAATAAAATTAAGCATTTTAAAATATGTGAAGTGTTTGTTTTGCTCCATCCAAGGAAGCTTTATTGAAAATAATAACATACAAGAAATTGAACAAAAGGGAATGTTTGTTGCTATTAATTATTTAAATACAGTTCTTTCATTTCAAAACGAACCACCCTAAATATCTTTAAAAAAAAACACTCACCAAAAAAACAAAGAAACACGTCGATTTAGATATAGGGGAATTTTAATTTCGTATTTGATAAATTTATGGGTCACTCCTAACTCCGTTAACCTACTTTGATATGTAAATGGCACCCATAGTGTAAAATCATGTAAGGGGCATGAAATTTGCTATCCAACAGTACTAAGAAACTTTAAATCGATGGACGTAGAAGCGACTTAGAAGTAAAATGTGTGTTAATTAGTTTATCGTGTTCAAATAATTTATTTTATCAAATGCTCAAAATGTGCGCCGTTATTGGCGAGACAAGCTTGTTTTGAAATTCCTCGCAGACTATTTTAGTGTGCATTCATTCCAATTATTATTTTTGTGTTACCTGCTACAGCAAAACACTGCAATAGCACAAGTTTTAAGACGTTTAGGAACCAGTTAAATATTACTGTTAGGATTGTCATTTTGAATCGTTAGTTTAAATTAAGAATCTTGATTTTAAAATGGTGTATATTCTAGCAGAGAGAATAGAAATAATTTTCCTATATGGGGCTGAAGATCGATGCGCGTAGAACCGCCAGAGTATTCAATGAGGCATCAAAATAAAAACGTGGGGCATAAATATGTAATGGAATTGGTGCGTAAGTTTGAAGAAACTGATCTGTATGCAACAAGAAATTACTAATGAAAGGGTTTTAGACGAAGCACGCCAGGTTGAGGTACTAGGACAGTTCGCAATAGATCCGACGTTGTCTTTTCCCAAAAAGTTTCTAAGCTGACCAATATTTCTACGGGTTCCGTGTACAAAATTTTGAAAAAGAATAAGTTTTTTCCATACAAAATACAAATTCTTCATGAACTCAACGAAGACGATTATGATAGAAGAATAGAATTTTGCGAATCAATGTGCCAGCGAATTGACGAAGACCCTCATTTGATAAAAAATATCTGCTTTTCTGACGAATCAACTTTCTTCTTAAATAGAATTCTTAATAGACATAACTGCAGATATTGGGATAATGAAAATCCGCACATATTTCAGGAAGGACATACTCAATTTCCAGAGAAGATCAACGTTTGGGCAGGTATTTATGGAAACGAAATTATCGGGCCATTCTTTCGGGAAAAAAAATTTAACTGGGCAACTGTATCTGAACCTTTGGAAAATGCGATATACCCTTCTATCGTCCAATCTTTGGAAAATCAGGTGGATGAAAATGGTGCTATGGAACTCATTGAAAAAAATTTTGCATTTCCAGCAAGATGGAGCCCCTCCCACTATGCTTTAGCAGTTCGAGAGTGGCTCAATGAACATTTTCCCTGGCACATGGATAGGCAGACGAGGTGCCATCGAATGGCCAGCACGGTTCCAGACTTAACTCCTCTAGATTTTTTCCTCGGGGGTTATTTAAAAGTAAGTGTACAAAACGCCACCTGCAAATATTCAAGAACTTAAATGTAGAATTACACTAGAATGCAGAGGTATTACCAGACAAACTTTCGCCAACGTTCGCGAAGAATTTCAAAACATACTTTATTATTGTCTCGCCAATAACGGCGCACATTTTGAGCATTTGATAAAATAAATTATTTGAACACGATAAACTAATTAACACACATTTTTACTTCTAAGTCGCTTCTACGTCCATCGATTTAAAGTTTCTTAGTACTGTTTGATAGCAAATTTCATGCCGTTTACAATGATGTGTCACACTATGGGGTTGCCATTTGATATCAAAGTGAGGTTAACTGGAGGTTAGAGGTGACCGATAAAATTTTATCAAATACGAAATTAAACTTCCCCCTGTATATCTAAATCGACGTGTTTCTTTGTTTTTTTGGTGAGTGTTTTTTTAAAGATATTTAGGGTGGTTCGTTTTGAAATAAAAGCACTGTATAAAAATGTAGAGTATATCAAATTTAACAAATATTTTTTGCTATCTCTTAATTACTTCAATAAAGATGTTTTTTTGTTAACGTGTTTTAAACTGAACGGCTAATAATATTAAGCTCGCGCTTTATTGGAAATCACCACATAAATGAAAATGGACAAAAGCCAAGCTCAAATGCAGCTTGTTATTTTCCAAACTAACCATCAGAGATTTGTATGGGGATTTTTTCAATTTTAGTCGAATGTTTTGTATTGTAACGACATTTAACAGTTCACGTGCTAAAATTGGACAGCGATTAAAAGTAAAATTGTACATTTAGGTTGCTGTTTTATCAATGGGTTGCAAAATGGGATTATATTTTTTTTGCTTAAGTTTCAATCAAAATACAGCTTCATAAACATAAAATATAATTAAAAATAACTTTTATTTTAAAAGTTTTAATAATCCTAAAATCTTCCATTATCTTTCTTTGCTTTTAGTTGTATCTTTAACCATTTTCAAGTAATACCTAAAAACTACTCTCACAGCTACGACCTAAACAGGGTGTCTCAAAATTAAGTACGAATATTTAAAGCATATTCTTTAGGTCAAAATGGGACTTTTTTCGAAAAACATATGTCCTTAAATGCAGGCTCTTTTTTATCTTGGGACAGTCCACGAAGGCTGATGCCTAATTAATAACGTACCGTGGGTGTCTTAAGTGTGGTAAGAGGGAGTTTGTTCACACGGGACTTAAATTTGGAAATTGGGAGAAGGAAAAACTTCTGCGGGCAGCAGGTTCCATAGTCTTGATACCTAGGGATAAATAAACGAAGAAAGTAAGAAGTTCGTGGCCTTTCCAACTCAACTGTAAAATGATGCATAAAAGTTGCACTACGTGTTGCTCTGTTAAGAGCTGCCAGAGAAGGAATTATACTAGCCAACTCCTCTGAGCAGAAGCCGTGAAAATACCTATAGAAGAGCGACAGATCCCCTTTTCAGCTCGACGGTGGGCAAGAAGAAGAACCTTTCTGTGAACGTGTGAAGGTATGCTATCTAATACGACGAACGGCTCTTTTTTTGAATTGAGTTCCAGAATAGTAAGTGTTATATTGGGACGCCATTTCCCAGACATGAGAACAATATTCTAAATGGGTCTGATCTGGAATACATACAGAGTATACAGATTAAAAGAAGAGAAATACTTTCTGGCTCAAAAGAGAAATCCAATCTCTTTTGAAGCTGCTACGGCTATGGAAGTAATGTGTTTGTGCCAGTTAAGGTTATTCCCAAAAGTAACGCCGACAAGACGACTCTTTGTTCTGCAGAACTTGGCCGCTCATATGTAACAGATAAGCATTGGCAGACTTTTTTTGCGACAACGAACATGACTATGTTTTCGAGGCATTAAAGTAAACAAGATTTTTGGCGCCCCAATCCAAGATAAGTTTGAGGTCTTGTGAAAGAGATATCTGCATTGACCTGCTCTTGTTTTTCAAATCAGAATTACATGGTGGCTTAAGAAATTGAATACTAGAGTGGAGGGTGCTATCGTTAGCAAAACTATGAATGGGATTGATTGTGGAAAAGAGAAGATCGTTAATATGTAAAAGAAACAGCAAGGGTGCCAGCACTGAGCTCTGGGACACCCCAGCGTTTATTTGGTAGAAGCTGGAAGAATGACCATCTACAGTAACTGATATACGTCGATTAAAAAGGAAACTTGAGAGCCAAGAACAAAGCTTCGGTGAAAGACCGTAAGAAGGTAGCTTGTTAAGAAGCCCATCATGCCAGACCTGATCGTAAGCTTTGGATATGTTAAGAGCGACGATCCTTGACTCCTCAAGAAACTCAAGGGACTTGTTCCAGTTGTGTGAGACAAAGAAAAGAAGATCTTCTGTGATGGAATCCATACTGTCTATCATGATATGATATCTTATGTTTTTCACATAGATAAGATATGGTCTATCGTTAGAAGGAAGAGTTTTGCATCCTTTTTTGGGGACAGTTGTAGAGCTTTCCTCCGCCCAAAAAAAATGTCAATAATGACAAACACAATGTAGTTATATAACACAAAATTAATCAACAACATAAATACACCGAAAATTGGGTTCAAGAAATGTGTTAAGCTTAAACTTTTCACAATGTTTTTTTCTTCATTCCATAAATATCAAAATAGTTAAACTAATGCCTCTTCTTTAAATTCTAAAACCTTGTAAAATAAACTGCCACTTTGGAAACCCACATTATTTCTGAGGCTGTAGACCTTTATGGACTTTATTTAAAAAAAGCCTGACGATAATTATATGCTGATGTATTTAATTTAAAATTAAGTCAATACCATACTTTGTTGATAAATGATTTCTAAATAAACCACAGAAATTTTAATCCCACTTAACCACTTCACCACAAACGAATCTGTTTCACAGTAACAACACCGGCCAAAGTTTAAAATCGAATTAACAAAAATATTTAAGTAATTTGGCAAAGTGTTTCGCAGGAATCCCTAATTGTATGTTTAAACTACTAAAAGCTGCTTGGGCTCTAAGTTGAAACGAATTATTTGATCATCCTCAAAATCCTACTCTATCGGGTTTAATCTAGTTTGGAGAAAGTAATACTGTAGTTTGGTTTTGCGAATTATACGATTGGTTAAAGGAAACTAACCCGAAATTAAATTTAAGCATTGATAATATTAGGTGATATTATTAATAATTTAAAATAAAAGTTTAATATAAAAATATATAGCGATAACAAAACTGATTTTTAAAAAGTATTTAATTATCTAAGGAAACAAGCGAAGGTCCTTTTTGAGTACTTTTCATCTTTTTGGGGAAAATGCCTGGACTTGTTAACCTTTTTTGTGCGGGAAAAGTAAACTGATAACAATTTAAAACATTAAAAACTGGTACAGTAAGGGCCATTAAATCTTGGGAATTCTCTTTCCCTTTCGTAAAATAGGCTTATGCCACCTTTTACTGAATATAAATACCTGTTGAAAAACCTAATAAACAGGTGTCGTTGTCAGTGTCTGGAAATATTTTTTAAAATGCTAAACTTAACTTTGGATCAAAATGTATTAACTATTCATTATATTGAGCAAAGAGGTTGGCCAGAAAGGGATGTGGCGGAAGAGCTTAACATCCCCAAGAGTACTATTCATTTTGTTTAAAAAAAATGGCAGGAAACACACTCCCTTTGAGAGAAGAGCTGAAAGTGGGCCCCAAACATCAAATCAAAAACAAGACAATAATTTAGGTAAGGTTTTGAGAAACCAACCATTTAAATCTGTAGTTACAGCAAAAACGGTTAGAACGGCACGGCGAAGAATAAGGCAAATATCCGAATTGCGCTGCCACCCGGCAGCCTTAAAACCGTTTTTAACAAATGCAAATAAAGAACAACGCATTGAATTTGCTCAACAATTTTACTTGGAACCTCGGATATATTGGGAAAATATAATATTTCCCGATGAAAAAGTGTTTCAGTCGTGCTACAATGGATACTTAAGGTGTACCTGATACAGGTCCTCATGAATACGATTGATGAAAAATATACCCAAAAGGATCAGAAGTAGTGGGCGATTTTTCGTAAATGTTTGGGGTGGCTAAGTGCACATGACTAGGTATGTTATTTTATCGAAGGAAGGTTCAATGTCTAGGTATATATAAATTTACTACAAAATATCATGCTTCCTTCTGTACTGATCGAGGTTGTTTACTGTAGCCGACTAATTACACGATTGTGTTAAAAAAATAAATAAAAATAAGTTTAGGCCGCAAAGTGTAAACGACTTAAGGATAAAATTTTAGAGGCGTGGAATGAGTTACGAGGAAATTCGACCTACGCCCAGGGCTTTGTTCATTCGATATTGAAAAGCTAAACTCTGTCTTAGAAAAACAGGGTTCGCGAATAAAATATTAAATTTTGTTTTAAAGGATATTTGAGTTTGTTTGATTTTTATTAAATTGATAATTAATTTATTAATTTGTAGTTTTATAAAATATAAATATCCTTTCTTTTATTGCTTATTTAAAGTAATTAAAGTAACCAAGGTAAAAAGAGCGATTTACAAAAATTGGCAGAAAAGTCAAAGCGTAAAAGTGCTATAAAATAACTATTTAGATTTCTTTATTTTTAGCCTTATTTTTTATTTATTTTAAAATTAAAATTTACCCTTTTAGTAAATTAAAATATACAATAATTAATTTAAAACTCGGCAAATAGTTCACATAAAAACTAACATTTCTAAAAGAATTTCTAATTTGGATTCCGGTAATTTTAAATTATCTGCAATGTTTTTTTCCCGCCCTTTTCCCCGCCGAGAGAAAGGGGGAAAAAAATGGTTGAACGTATTTTGTGCAAAAGTACTTTTTAGGGTTTTTACTAAATATTTAAGGTCTAGGTAGTGTAACCAAAGTTCTCAGTACAATAAATCAGCCATTTTAGGATTTTACCAGAAAAACCCTGAATAAATACTTAATTATAAAAGATATTTAGGGTTATAAGTCCTAAAAAATTTTACAGTAAGTAAATTTTTAAGGGGGGGAAAATTTTTAAAAAAAATATTAAAATTTTGGACGGATAATGTACCGAGTGTCCAAATAAAAAAGGGGACCCCGGCTGTTTCTCAGAAAATATTTATCGCACAGCGTTGGGGAAAATATTTTTGCAAAAATGGTCAAGAGAATACTGGAAATTATTTTGAAGTTTCTAAAATGGCCACGGGGATGCGTATCCGCAATCTTGAATCTAAAAAAGCAACGTTTCTGTGAATTTTGCTGTATTAATCCTAACAAAATACCTGATTTTTTAATCAGATCCCTTTATAAAGAGGTTAAAATTGAACCTTTTTGTTTGGCAACTTCGTATCTATAAAAAGGTGCCGGCTTTTGCGGTCCAAAACACCTGATTTTTAAAAACATAGGCCAGTTAAAAAGAGCTATTATTGGGCTATAAATGTTATATTATTTGAAGTTTTGTTAGTTTCATGGCCTGAGGGTTTTTTTAAAAAACCCGACAGAAATGGTTATTTTTTAAAAAATAAATGCTTTGGGTAGATTTTTTTTTTAAAAAAGTAGCTAAATGATGTTTACCATTTTTTGCTAAACCATACTACCTACCCTTTACCTTAAAATATCAAGAAAATTTTTATGTAAATCTTAAAACTTAAAAGCTACAAAAATTTTATGAAATATTATTTAATGGTTATATAAACTTTTTGCCTTAATGCAATACTATAAATTATTTTAATAAATCGATTTTCCCAGGATTTTAAGGTATCCCCCCTGAATTCGTATTTTTATTATAATGTAAAGTACCGCATTTAGAAAAAAAGATTATATAACATAAATTAAAGGTTTTGTAAAATACGTAAATAATGTTTTATAAAATTGTTTATGGGTTATATAGCTTTTAAGATATTGACGTATAAAATTTTCTTTGGCCTAAATTTTAGGTAAGGAAGAAGATACCGAGAAACGGTTTTCGCGAGCTTGTTTAGGCATGATTTAGCTACTTTTTAATAAAAAAAATAGTATTATTATAAGTACAGTATAAAATAATAGTTATTTTTCTAACAAGTGCGCAAAGTCACTTTGCGCAAGCGTTAGGAACAAAATTTTTCCTACGAGCGTCAGATAATACCAATATTAAAGCAATGATTATTTTTTAAATTATGTTTAATCTGAAAGAACTACTACAAAAATATTTATAAAAGGAAATTATTTGTTGATAACATTTACAACAAAAGAACAGTTATTTGATATTGTAAATTAATTGCAGAACCTGTAATTTCATTTAGCGGGGGGTTTGGGGGAAAACGCTTATTGAAAGGCTTGAAGGTTGACTTGCTCAGGAGGGAAAATTTTTTATGGTTTAATATTTTATTCGACAAAATCCTTTTTGATTTGTGGATTCATCAAGTAGCTCTTTGTACAGCCGGGTTTATTTTTTCCCGCCCAAGTCACTTGACATTGGTAATTCCTTCTCCAGAACCCCAACATAGTCGCAGAGGATCGACAAAAATATGTCCAGTGTACTCTTCTGGATTTTTTAATTTTAGGGGATGCAGCAACTCTGAAGGCATTTTACCTATTGAATTTTCACACATTGGGTACTGATGCTCCTTGTTTATACTGGACAAAAACGTCGGGGTATGTGGTTTCGCAAATTTGCAATAGGTTTCAATTGCAGATAAAGTCCGTTATTTTTTTTCATCGACACTACAAAGATTCTTAAAATTTTTTTTTATTTTCAGGAATTTTCACCACTATCCAAAATTTTATTTCCCGTATGGCATCAATTTATTATTTTTGTAAGTTCATCTCTCCTACAAGCACCGGCTAATCCAAAAATTTTTGCAACTTTTTTTAGAAAGGGAAATATTATTAGGTGCTTCTTTCATGAATCTTTAAACCCCTTTCTGAAAGTTTTTTATTTTTTGGCCGGTATCCCACGTTTTGGTGTTTAAGTAGTGATGTTAGCTTGAAATATGAACTTAATCAAGGTTCCTTTTCACTTTGGGGACCCATTTTAAAAAATAAAGGGGAAATTTTTTAATTTTTTCCCGGGAAATTTTGGACAAATATTTTTCTTATTTTTTACAAAGATTTTGCGGGGTAAAAAATTTAAAAAATTAGTATTTCTGCATCCAGGATAGAATCTGGTAGCTCCTCATCGGAACTACTTATTTTAAATAATTATTTTTGTCGGATTTTTTTTTAAATTTAAAAAAAGATACTATGACCCCTTTTTCTTAAAAATGCTTGTTTGTATTAAAATTTCATTTGTGAAAATTTTTTTATGGAAACGAAGAAAAATCTGACATGTTTTAAAATCACCAAGTTTTAATATTGTTGTTTGACTTGTCATAATTTTTTAAATTATTATTATACAGGGAAATTTAAAAAATGTTTTTTTGTGTTTTAGTTAAATATTAAAAATTTACGAAGTAACAAAAAAAAAAGAGAATAAACTAAAACTTGCAAGGGCTTCGTTATTGCATGAAATAGCCTAAATTATTTTAAAATACATATAAATCTTGCTTCCTGTAAGATTTTAGAGTAGTTTTAATTTTCCCCCCAAACCGGCCCCCGCGGGGGAAAGTTCCCACTCTTTTCCCGAAAACTCCCGTGCGGAGAAGGGGGTAACTTGCGGCCAAACTCAAATTTTTGCCGTTGCGGAAAAGTCCCACTTTTTCCGCAACGCCCGTAAAGGGAAAAGTAAAGAAAAAAAGTTTTTTTAAAAGGAAAAAGGCCTTTAATATTTCCAAGGTAATTTGTAACAACTGATTTAAAGGTACTCTGAGCTGGTAATTCGGTTTTATTTGGCTTATTATTAAATATGCCGTCTCTCATTAATTCCCTTAATTATGGAGCCTAAAATATACTCTCTTCGCCAAGCTTGGAAATTTTTGGTTAGGATACAAGAACAAGAAAAAAAATTGGAATGGAACAGTTCCAATCCAATTTTTTCACAAAATTCTTTAATAATTTTATTTCAAAATGCATAAGGTAAAAGCAGTTTTTTTTTTGGGATTATTGGTAACATTTTTTAGGTCTGGTTAATGCTGGACGTAGTAGCCACTCTGTATGACAAAATGCGTATAAGAATTTTATTTTATACTGAACTGTAAAATGCTCCTTAAGATACGTGGTTTTAGTCCGAAAAATAAACTTTTACAGTATTAAGTCTCATAAAAAAAATTACCGTTCTTCTACTACTATCTTCTTTATTCTCACATTTCTATTGGGAAAATAACAAAAATTCTCTTTTATACAGTTCTGCTGTTTTTTTGGGCACGATTTTTGCAAAATTCCAACAGAAATCTGATTTTCACCATCTTCCTCCATTTTGTCAATTTAACCAAAAATAATTGAAACAAGACACTAATTTTCAACTGTCTTTACTTTTCACCTTGACATAAATAAAAACAAAAGAGTTGCGTTTTCTGGATATATCAAAGCAATCTTTTTGTCAAATTTAAATTTTATGTCAGTACTGACAATGTTTCCATCAGCAAACAAAAATCTTAAAATCCGTTTCCAAAGCAGACAACTTATTATTTTGTAGATACACGAAGCAGGTTAAAATACATTATTATTTTAAAATATAAATTTCGACAGTACAGTATGAAACAAATTATTGTACAGGGTTTTTGGCTATATTTTGAACGGGTCTACACGTGTTATCTTTAGGAATATTTAAAAAAGTTAATATATACAAGAGTTTTATGGTTTTATCTGAACCGCAGATTTGCTAAGAAAAGAAACAAATGATAAACGACAAGTTGACAAATGAACATCAACTTTCTTATTTTTAATGCAATGCCCTATATATTTTAACCTTTACAATAGAAATTTTTTTCTGATTTCAAAATATATAGTTTCCTAGTTTGATTAACCGTTTTTGCAATATTTAAATTTTTTAAAATTTAATTTTTTATTATTCAGACCTCTTGCGTCTTAGCTTAATACCTATATTATTAAACAAAACAAAAATATTACAGTCATTGTCACCGCAATAAAGTCTGTCAATTTATAAAATTAAAAGTTGGGAAATTAATTTTTATTATGGGTTATTCCCAACAAGAGAAGTTAAAATATAGTTAGAATTTATTAAGTTTAATAATTTAAAACTGGCACGAAATCAGTATCTAAGAGTATCCCCCAAAAAGTTACTCATCAAAACAAATCCATTATATTATTAAAAATTTTCAGAAAAACTGTTTTTGGAAAAAAAGAACTATAGCAAGAAAAGGGAGCAGGATTTGGAGGTTTTGCTATATTTCAAAATATAACAGTATTAAAAAAAAATTAATGTTTAATAGCCACGTTTTTATATTTTTAGAAGTCCAGAAAGATCTATACAATGTTGCCGTATTGTCAAAAATCTTGGTGGAAAATTTATGAAATTTTAAATTATTACCATTATAAGCCTATAAATTTTTACCGGTTCAAAACTTAACCGAGGAAAATAAAATGCGAGGGACCGAGTTTTGTCAAGAAATGTTAAAAAAACATGACCCCAACTTTCTAACAAAAATTGTTTTTACAGACGAGGCGTTTACAACTGCCGGAATGTTTAATCGCAAAAATAAACACTTTTTTGGGCTACTCAAAACCCTAAAAAAAAACAAGTTGTAAAATTCAAGGGCGAAGATCTGTCAACGATTGGTGTGCAATGTATAGAAATAGGGTTTAGGTCCTATAATATTTGAGGGAAACATGAATGGTCAAAAATATCTCAGGCTTTTACAAAATGAGATAGAGAACCTTTGGAAGAGTTGCCAGTAATTAATTATAACCAGATTATATGGCAGCAGGACGGAGCTCCTGCTCTTTAATGTGGTTCAGGTAACAGAATTTTAATAATAAATAAAATTTTTATGGCAATACATTGCCACCAACAGTCCTGATCTCTCCCCGTTGGATCTATTTTTATGGAGTTATTTAAAAAATAAAATATACTATAATAGATGTCACACTTTAGAGGAACTTACTCAAAAATACTAACAGAGATTCGAGAATTAAACCATTTTAATCCACAATTTATACTAGATGCGATTAGACATAAATTAAAAAAAAATATTTAGGATTGCTTTAATGACGGTGGTAGCTGGGTCGAATAAGTTATGTGTTTATGATACCTAATTATGTAATTTCAAATTAAATGATTATTTTAGCTATTTTTAAAATGTCGTTTTTTTTTAACAATATAATTAACTCTAACTCTTTAATTTTATTAAATTTGACAGACTTTATTGCGGTGACAATGACTGTAATATTTGTTGTTTTGTTTAATAATATAGGTATTTTATCAAAGCCCAATTCGCGTAACTAGCTAAGACGCAAGAGGTCTGAATAATAAAAAATTCAATTCAAAAATTTAAATATTGCAAAAACGGTTAATGCAAACATAGGCAAACCATATATTTTTGAAAATCAGAAAAAATTGTCTATTGTAAATAGGTTAAAATATATAGGGCATTGCATTAAAAATAAGAAAGTTGATGTTTATTTGTCAACTTGTCGTTTATCATTTGTTTCTTTTCTTAGCAAATCCTAGCGGTTCAGATAAAACCATAAAACTCTTGTATTTAACTTTTTTAAATATTCCTAAAGATAACACGTGTAGACCCTGTTCAAAATATAGCCAAAAACTCATACTCATAAACGTTCATTTTCCTGACTCATACTGTAAATATCTATAACGTATTGTAAATTATAAATATGCAGGTTACAGACTATCTGTGGTAAGAAAAATTTAATTTTGGCCTATTAAAATACAGTTATTGCCCCTAAAATTATTATGTCATAAATCGTGTATTTATAGGAAAAAAGTTAAAATTTATTCCTTGAAACTAGAAGTGACTTTGTTCCATAATTAAACGCATTAAATTAGCTCTATTGCTTTTAAAAGAGATATTTTTAACTTAACAAAAATTGCAAATGCAAGAAAATTGCAACTTAAATATTTCAACTCTTACGTTCCAAGCTCGTTATCATTCCACGGAGTTTTAAAATTTATAACACCCTCGAGAGATGGCGCAATTAAAAATTCAATGCATCTTGGATAATTTTCAATTTGTAGTCAAAGTTATTTATTGCTACCTGTTTTGTTAAATTTTCCATTTTACCTTTCTTAAGTTAAGTATACTATCTTTAGAAATACAAAGTGATCACTTATATTTTTATTAATTTGTCCCGGTTACACAGAATGTCAAATTTTAAGTCCAAACGTGTTTTAAGAAAAACAAATTTAACAAATAACATTTTTTTATGGCAATCTATTGAAAACACAAGTAATATTTGCATAAACTTTATTATCAGCAGACCATCAGTGTTGTCTTTTGAAAATTGGTGCGTAGAACAAAAAAAAAACTAAAATCTGTATAAAAGTTTTATTTTCCCCGTTTCCTATATGAAAAAACCAATTAAAAATAAACAAAAAAGCCTTTTAGAGTAAAAAGTTGTAATTTATTCGAGTAACTATCAATAGGACTTTTGTACAGAATCAAAAGCAAACATGTTTTTTATAATGCAGAGAAATGACTCAAAGGGCGATTTAATTAACCGTTTTAAAACATTATCATTTGTTGTTGTTGTTTTTAATATGTTGCTGAAAATGACTAAAGGGGAAAGCTGTCCAACCAGTAGTATTTTTTTAAACTGCAATTTAAATATTTTTTAGTGATATATGTGACGACCCAACATATTAATCTTTATTGTCCTATTTAAATTTGGCAAACTTATTTTTAAATTAAATTTTTTGTTTTAAAACTTGTATATTCCTTACATCCATATAAATTTGACAAAAGGTGAAAAAAACCGCTCCAAACAATGCACTGAACCCGCAATATCGCTCTTGGAATAGAGTAGTGGGGAGTCAAAGCATGGAGAGAAATGTTAGGCAACGTTTCTTTTAGTTTGTTTTGACCTCTACTACTCAGCTCCATCAGCAAAGTGTTAAAATATGGTGTTGGTGGTGTGAGTTCTACATAACTAATCAGAACTAACCAAAAGAGCTTCTATTTTGCTCTGTAAACTTCACTAGATATGGTCCGATAAGTAGTAAATTATTTGTTGGTAAAACTTTTAAAAAATTTCATCCCAAAAAATACTTAATCATTTAAAGTTAATTACTTTTTACAAATAATATAAACAACATGAGTATCAATTTTATTCACAATGTGACGACCATGTAAATAAGATTTGTTTTATTTTTTCACCATTTTACCTCCTATATTTTTTTATTATTGTCTTATGGAAGAAGCAGTAAGGTTAAAAATTAATCTATTAAAGTATGACACACCGATTGTTTTTAAAAAGAGGACCATCGTAATTTACAAAATTGTGAGCAATCTTTTGTATGTTAGGCATACGATTTGTAAATGTTCATAGTGTTTTTTTATCAGACATCCACTAAAAATGTTTGTTTATAGAAGTATATTTTCGTTGTCAAAAGAAAAGTTTTGGATAATATTTTTTATTATTATTGCTCAAAAAATTAATTTTACAGGATACTTTAGCCTTAATTTTATGCAAATGGCTTATAAATCTAACTCTGTGACAGAGCTAATGTTATAACAAATCCTGCACTCCTGTCTTTTTCAATTTTATGATAATATTTCTTACTGACGAAAAAATTAAAGAAAACCAATATCCTGAAGGAATTTTTATTTAAGTTATAATTGTATATTGCTAGCAAGACCAAATTTGCTAATTTTAAAATAAAAAGTAGACTTACTTTTCCAAAACTTACCTTACTAAAAAAAATACCAAGTATTGATATTTAAAGCTTTTTAGAAAGTCATATTAAACTCTAAAATAACACCGACAGCAAGCAATCTCATAACACTTTCTCAAACGCTTAGTAATTAATTTGTGCCCTTGAGGTAAAGCAATTAAAAGCAAGCGCTCCTTTTGGTATTTTTAGTTTAATATTAAAGCTGTTTAGTTTTACCTGTAGATAAGTTTTGTTAACACTTTTTTATTACCCTTCTTTTGATTTATCTCTCCTTTTATTTTTATGATTTTAATCCAAGATAGACGCACTCAAAGGTTGCATTCTTTGAAGCCTTACAAATGGCAACTCTGAGATTTATCCTATATTGACAGTTTACGTATAGTACACGTATCTTCTTGTTAACGAAAGGTGAACGCTTCATTTCATATCTAGTGCAAAATTCTTGTTGTTCTTACTTGTGACTTTTAAAAATTAAGACGTGTTTTTATGTCACCAGGGTGGAAAATTACCCGATTTTAATAATAATTTTTTATAATATGTAAGCTTATGTTATTGTTTCATTAAAAGAAAAACTATAAATACAATGACATAACCTTAAAAAGTAATACGATTGAAGTGGGTAGCTATCATCAACATTATAACAAAAAGTTTACTGTTTTAAAACAGAAAGACAACATCAAAATTGTTGTTGAACGTCATAATTTTATGTTCCATTGCTCTGATTGACTAATAATTATTATTTTGATTTAATTATTACGAAACAAGTACAATAATATTGATAAGATTTAATACAAAAACAAAGTAACTAGTTTTTGATACAAAAAAACCGGAAATGTTTTATGCATGAACATTGAATGAACAAATAAAGCAACATCAATGTGCTTAAAAGATTTCGTAGACGCCTTTTTCAGTAAAAAACGGATCATTTTCACGCGAAATAATTTTATTATACCTAAAAATTAAAAAAATCCAGAAAAACATCTACACTACAATATACTTTTGTTTACAGCACGTAACAATCCGTGCATCTTTTCTTACGCGTTCACACTTACCTGTAGCAAGAAACGTTTATTGAAAGCATGACAACCTCTGTTCGCGGCCATTTTTTAACTGGAAACCATAAATTATTGTAAACAGAAAATATAAAACTTTAATTTTGTATTAAAATTTTTAAAAAACAGATGAAAGTAAATAATTAACAATAATGTACCTGTTTAAACCTGGCAACCCTAACGTTGCGGCTGACTGAGAGCTGGCAACCATATCTGTTTTTTCTATTCTTTAGATTATTTTCTTTAAAATGACATAACCTTTAAAAAACAACATACAGTTGCAATTTATATCAGCAAATTAATTATACAAAGATTAATTAATAGTGATTGCGGCTAATTTTTTATAGGCAACCAATCGTTAATCCATTACATACTCACTGAACATTTCTTTAAAATTAATTTCATCAAAAAAACAGATAGCTGCAGAATCGAGCAGTGGGATCTTGGCTATCATAGCTCCGAAAAATTAACTTTTACAGTATAAGTGAGATGTTTAGAGACGAATCGACGCAGAAGCAGAGTCTGGTATTTCGAAACAAATATTGTAAATATTTTTCGGACGAATAATGTACCGGGTGTTCCACTAAGAGAGATAGTCGGCTATATCTCAGAAACTACTAATAGTATAACTTTCGGGAAAAAATTTTTAGATAAAAGCGACCAAGAGAAATTGCTGGAAATTATTTTCAAATCAGTGGGATGGCCGCTAGGGGGCGTAAGGGTAACGTCAAAACATAAAAATATACATTTCTCAAAAACATATCAAATAAAGTGTGTCAATAAGTGGTACTATTTTAATCTTTAATGTTTTCTAAACAAAGAAGCTTCAGGGTAATTTTTGTCAGTTCTAAAATAAAGGGGGGGGAAGGTTAAAGTTTAATTTATAAAAGTGCATAACTTCGGTTTGCTTTCACCGAATTAGTGAACTTGGTCTCGTTTAGAAGAGCATTTTAAGCATTATTTTCAGTCAATAAACTATTGCTACACTCATCTCACCAACGCGCTAGAGCGTCAAGGTAAAAACTAACTTATTTACGAATTTTTTGAAAATTTAAATACAATGATATATACCTTTTTACATATTTATATAGAGAAAAAAAATCCCAACACAACGGCAGAAACCGCAATTTAATATCTTTTTTCAAACCGAATATATTAGCAAAAATATAAATACGACATAGAGACGTAACGCATTTAACGACACAATGTTTTCTACTGGGCCGATTTCTTTAGTTAAAAATTAAATTTAGAAATTTTTACAAAATCTAATGACATACTACATAATTTTTACTTATTTTAACCCATTTAACGATATTAGACAACATTAGATAATTACCAACCTATAACTGTAATAATCCATAAAGCGTGGTCCCTTATCAAGTTAGCTTTGAAAACAAAGGATGCTGAAATGTCAAAAATCCAACAATTTTTATTTCAAGATATTATTTTTAGTGTTGTGCTATTGTGTTCTTTAAAAATGTCTTTTTCTTTAAGAAGCAGTTGATATTATTGTTATTTATTTAAGTTCTACAAAATGCGACAATAGCTGCAAGGCTGTATACATTGAGATATCCTCAGAACGCCGGTACGGCAGCCGCAAGAATGTTCACTTGTTTAGCAAACGCTTTCGTACCACGGGAATGTTCTTCGCCCCTTACACCGCAGACGCCGTAAAACTGAGGAAAATGTCATCAACGTTTTAGCTTATGTAGAGTTTAATCCTCAAGCAACAAAGGCATTTTTAAAGAACACAATACAACAACATTAGATAATTACCAACCTATAACTGTAATAACCAATCGAGCGTGGTCCTTATCAAGTTAGCTTTGAAAACAAAAGGATGCTGAAATATCAAAAATCCAACAATTTTTATTTCAAAATATTATTTTTATATTTTGAAATAAAAATTGTTGGATTTTTGATATTTCAGCATCCTTTTCAAAGCTAACTTGATAAGGGACCACGCTTTATGGATTATTACAGTTATAGGTTGGTAATTATCTAATGTTGTTTAATATCGTTAAATGGGTTCAAATATGTAAATATCATGCAGTATGTCATTAAATTTTGTAAAAATTTATAAATTTAATTTTTACCTAAAGAAATCGGCCCAGTAGAAAACATTGTGTCGTTAAATGCGTTACGTCCCTATGTAGTATTTATAGTTTTGCTAATATATTCGGTTTGAAAAGAGATATTAAATTGCGGTTTTTGCCGTTTTGTTGGGATTTTTTTTCTCTATATAAATATGTAAAAAGGTATATATCATTGTATTTAAATTTTCAAAAAAATCGTAAAATAAGTTAGTTTTTACCTTGACGCCCTCTAGCGGCGTTTGTGAGATGAGTGTAGCAATAGTTTATTGACCTGAAAATAATGCTTAAAATGCTCTTCTAAACGAGACCAAGTTCACTAAATTCGGTTAAAGCAAACCGAAGTTATTAGCACTTTTATAAATTAAACTTTAACCTTCCCCCACCACTTTATTTTAGAACTGACAAAAATTACACCTGAAGCTTCTTTGTTTAGAAAACATTAAAGATTAAAATAGTACCACTTATTGACACACTTTATTTGATATGTTTTTGAGAAATGTATATTTTTATGTTTTGACGTTACCCTTACGCCCCCTAGCGGCCATCCCACAGACTTGAAAATAATTTCCAGCAATTTCTCTTGGTCGCTTTTATTTACAAAATTTTTTCCCGAAAGTTATACTATTAGTAGTTTCTGAGATATAGCCGACTACCTCTCTTAGTGGAACACCCGGTACAATATGTTATTTCATACTGTACTGTCCAATTTTATGTTTAGAAAGAATATCCTTTTTTTAACCTGCTTCGTATATCTACAATTGTCTGATTTGGAAACGGATTTTAGGATTTTTGTTAACTGGTGGAAACATTGACAGTACTGATATGAAATTTAAATTTAATAAAAAGATTTCGTTGATATATCCAGGAAACGCAGCTGTCCTGTTTCATTTAAGTCAAGGTGAAAAATAAAGTCAGTTAAAAATTAGGGTTATTTTACAATTATTTTTGGTTAAATTGACGCAAGGGAGGAAGATGATGGCAATCTGTTTCCTGATGAAATTTTGCAAAAATCTTATAAGGCTAGAGGGTAGCTAGTACTAAAAAAATCGGCAGAATAGTATAAAAATAAATTTTTGTTCTTTTCTCAACTAAAATTTAGCATTTAAAAGTGCGTTTGACAGTACAAGATAAAATAAATAATTTTAAAAAGCAGACTAGTATAATTAGCTATATTACATTTTCATTAAATTGTAGCAAAAATATAATTATTTACTGGAAGCTTTGTAAATCCTATTTTCGTTTTAGCAGTCTCATAACTTTGAGTCGTTATTACTTTATGGAGCTGTATAATTAATTTGAGCTTGTAAGGATGCAGCAATAATTATAAACGCTTCTCGGAAAATTTTCAATTTGTACTTAGAGCTATTTATTGCTACCTGCGGTTAAATCCTAAAGAAGCTTCTTTATGGCCCTCTTTATCGTTTGTCTTAGCTCTTAATGGATATAGAAAATATACAGGGTGTTTTTCCTTAGTTTAAAATACAAAAAGTTCTTTAAACATAATAGTCCAATAAATGAAAAGACAAAGCTGTAAATTTTTCCCTTGTGGCGAACTTCTTAGATCTTCGGGGATGCTTTCTAGCAAAAAAAGTTTATCAACATTAACATATGGAAAGGACAAAAAATGGCCCCTCAGAGTTTATTAATCTTAAGGGGGTTATGACATCCGCCATATGGAAAAACTCTTCTGTGTCGTCAAGAAGGGCCCATTTCGGCCATGTTGGATTTTATGCCGGACAGTGGCGTCGAATTGAGGTGGAAATGAAAAACTGCTTTTATACCGACGAACAAAATTTATATTTAAAAAAATAAATGTAATTTAATTATTGAAATTAAAAATTAAAGCAACAACACGACGATGGCGTACCTTTTCAATGGTACCTACTACATTAAATATTTAAAAAATGAGAAAAAAATTAAAATGTTGTAAAAAATACCGATGATTGCTAATTTATTGTAATAATTATGAGTACTTACTCTATTTTTAAACACACGATATTGAAATATTAACACCTTTCTTTTTTTTTTGATAATACCCTATGTATATTAGGACTGCCAGAAAAGGAATTATACTGGCCAACCCCTCTAAGCAGAAGCCGTGAAAATACCTATAAAAGAAAGACAGATTCCCTACAGCCCGTCGGTGTGCAACGGAAAGAAGCTTTTCTTTAAGTGCAGGTATCTTGAAGATCTTTGTAAGATTATAAAATATCCAACTCTGGATCAGATACTGGAAGCCATAGAATAATAACTTTTCTTTTTAGGAATTTATGACGGTGTTTTTGTATTACTTCATAAATATATAAACTTGTCTATTAATCCTTAATTTATTTTATTTTAAAAACTAATTATGTTACTTTTAAAAACTATTTATTTATTTACTTATGGAGCATATAGCGTCTTGATATTCCAGAATAATAGCAATTGGGCAATAAATTGAATTATTTTATGTAAAAAAATGTGAATACAGGTTTATTGCTACAAAACTAAACTTTATTTGTTTCACAACTACAACACTACAATACATTTTCAATGGCAACAATGGATGAAATTTTTACATTTTGAAATAGATATGAAAGAAAAGAACACAATACCAATGGTATTATTTAATAATATTTTGTGGTATACGTAGTATATCAACTCTTGAAAATTTATGAAAAATTATTTTTAAATATTTGCAGTTTAAAGCATTGCACATCCCTTAACACTGCACTTCTTCATATTGTACAAAACCCTAAAGACTAATTAAAACTACACGACTAAACACTACTAAAAACTATGTAAAAAAAACAGTCAAAACCAAAACCAATAATATATCAACTTTGCACACAAATATTTGCAACTGCAAAATTAACACCATATAAAAACTTCGACTTGTGGCACGACTCTGTCTACAGCTGATAATGCTAGTAACTTTTAGTGTTACCCGACAGGGCCGCCAACACAAGCGGGACTTTTCATACCCTCACGTCTTGGACTTTTGCTGTCCCCGCTCTCGCCGATGTCATAACCCCCTTAGATTAATAAACTCTGTGGCCCCTCAAGGCCCGAAAAATGGGTTTCCCACTAATATCTGCTAAAATATGCGAATTGGAGAATTTTTGTATTTACAAAAAATGAAGACTGCCTTGTAATCTACAAAAATGGTCCCTATATTTTTTTTCAAAAAATCTATAGTTTTCAAAATAACGGGACCCAAAAGTCCCCTCATTTCAGCAGCCGCTCTCACCGCTAGATTGCCGCTATATTTATGGATTTACTTATAAGCGGGCGGACGAATTGTTTTATTACTCGGGCAATAATGTACATTTTTTAACATTCAAAGTTTATCGGAATGGGAAAATACGTACCCATTATTGATATGAGTTTGAGTCCATTCTAATTTTTCTAGAATATTAAAAAAAGCGGTCAAAGTTTTTTCACAATATTTTGAGAGTATCTCATTAATTTATTAAAAAAAGGATTTGTTATTAACAATTCTTTATTATAATGAGACCTTAGCAAGTGTTTAATGATCCCAGAAAATTTCCTTTTCCATTTTTCTTGCGTTTTGATAAAAAATCGTTTTGCACATCTGCATTTTTTTGCCTTTTCCGGCAATCTATCCAGTGTGGAATGTTATGGATTTTTCGACGGCCGTTTTTGCGAAAAATATTGATGTTGCTGTACAGATTTATTTGCAGCTTTGGGCACTTTCCGGTCTTCAGTTACTGGACTACATCTAGGTATTTGATTAAGGTGTTTTATGTACTTAACAATATATTTTTATCTACAGTAAATCGCAGAGCACTGCGAACATAGGACGATCCTGGACGATTTTGGATGTACCTAAAAACGCCGCACGCATTGCTTATCGATCAATAATTTTCGGCAAACAATAATTTATAAGACGCGCGTTGGCCGGCCAAGCGATCAATTTAATACGTTTATTCCTGAAATAATTCTTTACTATCGAACGCTCGACAGCTATAGTTGTACGGTGTGGAAAGTTTTTTTTTTTAATAAAATAATAATTATTAATAATGGATGTTCACGAACTGGAAGAAAAAATTAAAATCATTAAATGGTAACACCGTGGAAATCCTGATAGGGGAATTAGGGAATTATTTATTAATTTATCTCCCAAACCCGACTTACCCCACAATTTTTACTATTCACCGAGTCATTAAAAACTTTTTGACATTTGGTTGTTTAACTCTAAGAAAACATAAACATGATAGTGCACCAGAAGAAAACAACGAAAGGAAAATGAAGGAAATTATAGTAGTGGCAAGTGTTATTGAAAATCCTACAATTTCATTAATACAATTGTACAACAGGTTAATTTGAGCAAAGGATCAGCGGAAAGAGTGCTTAAAAAAATGGATACCGATCCTACCAAGTAAGAAAAACCCATGAAATTTTCCCTGATGATCATTTTAGACGAATGCAATTTTGTGCAACTGTAATGAAAAATAACAATGAAAATTTTATAAGAGACATTGTTCTTCATGGTCTCACCCAACGATTTTTTTCTCTGGGGTCACGTAAAATCACAAATTTGTGGTTTCCAGGAGAATATGGCTAATAATATACAAGAGTTGCAATTACAAATTGAGAATTCTTTTAGGATTATTACCCTTAACATTCTAGCAAATGTCAGAAGGCGTTTTTATGACAATCTTGGTTATTGTTTGGCCCAGAAAGGTGATTTATTTGAGCATCTTCGATAACTTGAAATTTTTTTCTTTTTTATTCTATGAAGGCACATTAATTTATTTTTTTTTTAAATATCTTCTACGTTCCATTATTTTTTTTATGTTATTAGGAAAAACTGTTTGGTTTTTAAAACCGTAGCCAACGTTGCGGTCTCGTAAGCAACTAATTTTAAATTTATGGCTGATAAGACATTCGATCGAAGATGGTTGATGCTAGCTAGCTTCTGCTACTTGCCTATAAACACTGCATATTCTTACTAAAAATAAAAACGTAGTACACAACTAAACTGGGCAGATAACTCTTCCGAATTTATCACCGTACTCCCCACCAGTCCCAACCAAAAATGAGCCACGTGAGGAAACAAGACAGAAATTGAAATGCAAGCCACAAAATTATTATTGGTATTTTAGAATTGGGTACATCCAAAATCATCCAGGAGCCTCCTATGTTCACCGCAGTACGGTGCGCTTTACTGTATATTCCAGTCAACTTAATATTTTTAGCGTGCAAAATATAGCTTAAGCATCACGGTCAGTAAGTTCTTATTGGTTTCGATTGTTTTTAAATACATCCTCAACCAGTAAGTAACACTTACTAACCCTAATACTTAATAGACCATTTAATAATTTTAATTTAATTTTAAATACATAAAAAAA
The DNA here is from genome assembly GCA_019359885.1 of Listronotus oregonensis. Taxonomy (NCBI): domain Eukaryota; kingdom Metazoa; phylum Arthropoda; class Insecta; order Coleoptera; family Curculionidae; genus Listronotus; species Listronotus oregonensis. The sequence goes on along the minus strand of JAHBCN010006286.1, from coordinate 10,870 downwards.
TTGTTTATATATTTTCAATTTTAACCTGTCGTACCCCTGATATGTCGTAAAGAGAGGTTGTTTTCGTTACTGTAACTGACCTAATAGCACTTCAGTCATAGAAATAATGTATTAATATACAATTTTATTGGTAAACCACGCATATTTATAAGCACCACATAAAGAAAAAGAAATGTAAATCATACCGTATTGTGTTGTATCGAAGCTATCGTATATCATGTCGCATTTTGAGGTTACCATGGAAACCAATACGCCCTTTAAAAGCGTAACCGCAGGTAGCAATAAATAGCTTCAACTTGAAATTGAAAATTTACCAAGAAGCGTTAGTTTTTAATTGATTTAACCCCGGAGGCCCAAATTAATTAACCGGCGCCATAAAGTAAGAGCGAAGAAGTGTTATAAAAGACTGATAAAAGTGTAAAAGTCAGAAAGGATTTATAAGGTTTTAGAAAAGATATTTTATAGAATTTACTCTTTTGAATTATTTTTTAATAGGCGTGATTTGTTTAGTAACCAAATTATTTTTTTTAGTTTTCCCCTGTTACAGAAATTTTGAGAAAAAATTTCTGGTGTTTCGCAGAAATATGGATGCTGTAAATCAAGTAATCCTTGGAATTTACAGTTGTTTCTATGGTTTCGCCATTTTGATAAGTATCTCATAGTTGTTATAATTTAGCATACAAGCTAGATATTTGGAGAAGTATTTATAAACTAGTTGGGCAAATGCCCAAAAAAAATAGTAAGGATTTTTCAAGGCAAAAATATTTCAAAATCCACCATATATTAAACAGTTCGGGTATGTGAAGAAGGAATTCCATGTATGAACCTCTCGAAAAGTGGTCGACCACTGAAGTTGTCTGATGCCCAGGAAAGATTACTTTGAAGAGTGAAAAATTTCGTTGGACAGTCTACCAGAAAGGTTGGTCCTCGCTTTCGAATTTCCAAAAAAGGGAAAAGGCACCCAAATTTACTGCTGTTCAGCTAGCAAGAATACCCAGGTGCTGTCGCAATTTAAGGCGAGTTCATTTCGTGAATAACAGATCGATTGTCATGGATGATGAAAAATATTTTACCCTTAGCCATGCCGAACTACCAGGAAATTCTGGATTTTACACCGACAATAAAGAAGAGACCCCAAATGAAGGTAGATATAAAGCCAAAGCTCAGTTTTCAGATAAAGTATTGGTATGTGATGCCATATCGAAAATAAGTGTATTAAGGCCTTTTGTTGGTCATGTAAGAGAAGAGGCAGTGAATGCCAAGGTCTACATCAGAGATTGTTTAACTAAATTGCTTAATTGTATCAACGTACATCACAGTAATGGAAATTATATGTTTTGGCCAGATCTGGCGTCAGCACATTTTGCCAGAGCTACAGTTGCCTGACTGGAAGCAAGAAATATTCCGTATGTGCCCAGGATTGATAACCCCCTGATGTCCCCCAAGCCAGGCCAATTAAAATTTTTGGGCTTGATTGGCTCGAAAAGTCTACGATAACGACTGGAAAGCACGAAACGAACAAGAACTTCGGCAGCAAATCTTTCAAAAAGCAAGAGAAATAAATATACATGATCTCCAAAACCTCATGAGACCAGTTAGGCATTAAAGAAAACGGGCCCTTAGCGTCATTAAAGTAAATTGTTTTAGTATAGTAATGATTAATTTAATAATATGATAAGTTTAAAAAAATAAAAGTTTATTTGAATTAAAACAAGTAGTTTCAATTTTTTTCTCAAAACTTGTGTAACAGGGATTATCAAAAAAACTAGTAGGTTTTTAAAATGACAGATCTGTCTGTTCCTGTTAATTTCTCCAATTAATCCTTGAAAGTAAGTAAATACTAAGAAACTAATACGAACCAAAGTGTATTTTTTTTTAAGTGACAACCCAAAAAAAATATCTCTATTAACTTTAAAATAAAAGCAAAGGTTACGTTAATATTAATTTGCATGCAGAAAAAAGTTATGTCTAAAATTAGTTTGTACTGTAACATTACACTTTTGACTGGTCTTACTTAAAAAAGAGCGATATATTATATTATCTACATAAAAAGTTGTAAAAGTGCTGTACGCCAGAGGTAAAAAAAATATTTCTTGTTCAACTTAAATTAATGACTAAGAATTTTCTGTAGCTATTTTTTTGTTAATACCGGTATATCGCATTCTTTTGTTGATATTACTGTTAAGATTAAGTCAAATTGATTAAACAACTTGAAGTTTCAAAAAAAATATTTACGTGAGGTGACAACAAAGTTGTCAAAAAGGTGGTTTTTAAACTGGAATTATGAGCCTAAATATTTCAGAAACGGAAAAAAATTGCATAGAAAGTCTGCCTACAATTGTTGCCAGAAAAGTCAAAACTAATTTATAAAAAGGCATAAGGTAATATCATGAGGTAGCTGACGCTGAAGGCGATTTTTAACTGTGAAGCTCCATGGAGGTTGGCGCTTCTCGACTGGCCGAGGGTTATAAGATACAGCACCAGAAACTCTTCCGCAATTCCAATGTTACCAGGAGAGAGATTAATATTATATATATCACAAAGAATGGGCAGAAGAAAATTTATTAGCTTATTATATTTCAAATTCTAATCAGTGTACTTATAACATAGCATAAAATAAATAATTGTTGTTTAACCGATAACTAGGGTCTTATTTAATTTTATAGTCGTTTTTACGCCCGGGCGTACAAATACATCTTTTAAATGTAGTTTAACTAAACAGCACCTTTAAAAATTGTATTATTGCTCCTAAAACATACAAAATTTATTTCAGAAGCTCGAAAATTACCAAAAGCACTGGTTTAATTTCGACTAAACACGCTTTACGTTCAGTCACATGCCGACGTCGACGTCGACGTAGATGTTTTTATGACTTTCATCACTTGTTTCACTTATTATTTCACACCGTTTGTAATTTATAACGTCCGCCGAGAATTGTGCAATTAAAAACCAACAGTTCCACTTGAGTTTTTAATTTTTAGTTGCAGTTATTTATTGTCACTATTTTTTTTATCGTAATTCATTATTAGTCTAGGGACCTTACGTGTTTTTTTTTATTTAGGGGTGTTTATCCTATTGTTAAGTTTCATTCTTTTTTAATTTATAAGTCTTGATGAACCTTAGCAAGCACACATATTAATAATGCAATTTATACTTAAATAAATACGTGTGATTTTCAATAAATAGGCAATTTTATCATTTGTAAACCTGTATATGAATTAAATTATTTATAAATACTAGCCTAATGTGTTAATAATAAATTTTAACCAGATTTATATTACCTATCTGGTATGCTTGTTTATTTATTTTACTAAACTAATCACAATGTAATATTATTAATTTAAAATCTGTCTGTTTATTATTTATAAACAATTTTAATTAATTTGTTATTATAATTATAGTATTAATAATTGATTCTTTCATTTACAAAGAAGTTTTGTCTTATTAGATCTGTCTTTCTTTATTACATGCAATTATGTAATAATTTTAATAAGTTATTAAACTTTTAAATCTTTGTTGCAAAAGCTGAGGTATACTGATTGCACATATAGCTTAAGAAAAAGGTATAAAATCTTTTTCTTAAAGCCCAAGTACTAACGTACCGTTGCTGTTATGTATGTATTAGTTGTATCCTTACCCTGTCTATATAATTTCAAATACCGCTTCAATTCTATTTACTTCCCAAAATGAACCAACTACTTTGATTTGGCTTTAACGGTTTGATCCAGTTCAATGACTCAAAATGCTATTTTAACTTTCCACATAAGTACAAAAGCTGTTTTGACCTAAACGCACTAAATTGGCATCTCGCAAACTGGCAACTGCCCGCTTTAAACCTAGTTTCTCGTTTAAAACAAACGTTTGATAAGTAACCGATATAAATTTATTTAAGGGGAGATACCTTTAGAATTTTCAAAAAATCTATTTTTTATTTTTGAATGTATAATATGTTAAAAATATACTGTAATAAGAAAAACATGGAAATTTAAATATTTATAAAGATGTTTCTTTAAAGGTTCTGGACAATGTTGCAGGTAGAACAAATTTTTTTTCTCGGACTTCAATTTTTTCACAATGTTTCAAAAAGTAACTATCTCCATCGTTTTCAAGTGGATACAAAATATCTAAACCTATGACTACGTCTTATATATCTTAACAGGGTCACTGATGCATGAAGCCACTGTCTATTGTTATGGTCTACTGAGCTTGACTTTTTTCCTATTACTAAGCAGAGGTTGCCAAATGTTGTGGATATCTAAACTTGGGACTATAAACATGGGAATGGTTATTAATAATATCAGCGTCTTTAAACTTTCGTTTCTTTCAGTGAGATTCTCTAAGAACAATCCCAGCATCTTTCCAATTAATATTATGATGTTTAGACCAAGCATGTTCCGCAACCCTGACTTGTAAGTCTTGCCCATTCGAGTATGTTTTTCATGTTCATTAATTCTTACTTCTAAAGGTCTCTTTGTCTCACCAATATATAGATTACCACACTCACAGGGTATTTGATAAACTACTTCTTTTTCCGCATTCAAAGTACTAGGCTTTGTTTTAGTAAGAAAACTTCTGAGGGTGTCGCGGGAAGAGATGCTGTTTTAATGTCGTATTTCCTTGCTATTCTTCATATTTTTTTCTCGCATGTAGAGTATAGTAAAAATCTTTATTTCTTGTTGTTGATTTGTATGTATAACCTGTATTTTATTTTGAAAGTTTAAAATTGTTCTTTGAACAAGTGTTTTAGAGTAACCATTCTGTCGCAGGTCTTCCTTGATATTATTAACTTCTTTATTTAACAAAATGTCAGTGCTACATATTGTTTTGGCATGATTATAGAGTGTTTTTATTATATCTTCTTTCGTTACGCCAAAATGATTAGACTGGAAATTCAAGTATTGTATTTTTTTTTAAAAATTTTTTTTAATAATTTTTTTTTTTTTTTTTTTTTTTTTTTTTTTTTTTTTTTTTTTTTTTTTTTTTTTTTTTTTTTTTTTTTTTTTTTTTTTAAAAAAAATTAAAGGAATTTTTTTTTTTTATGAAAAATTTTGAGGCAAAAAATTTTTGGTAAAAAATATTTTTTTTTCCTTAAAAATTTAAAAAAGATAAAATTTAAAAAATAATTTTTTTTTAAAAAAAATAAAAAACATTTTTTTACGTACTAATTTGATAAACCCGGGTAAAAAAAAAAAAAAAAAATAAATTTTTTAAAAAAAGAAAATTTAATTAAAAAGAAAATAAAATTTTTCTTTTTTTAAAAATTTCTAACTAAAAATTTTAATTTCTATAATTCCCTTTTTTTTTAATAATTTAAATTAACTAAAAATTTTAAAATATTTTAATAAAAATATTTTTTAAAATTTAAAAAAATTGAAATTTACCTTTTAAAAACGATTTTTTAATTTTTTTTTAAATTTTTTTTTTTTTAACTTTTTCCCTTTTAATAATAAAAAACCTTTTTTATTTTAGATAAATTAAAAATTTTGACAGCTGCAGCAGTTTTCGATGCCTCGGAGCAGACGCTTGAAGAAATATTTTGCAAGGCCAAGATTTTGTTAAAAAAAACTTACATGTATTTTTACACTTTAACAATGTAACAAAAGGATGTTAAAATTTATAAATAAATCAAATATTTTATCACCTTGAAAAAAATCAAAAAACTAGATTTTACCGTGCATAGGTATCTCCCCAAGAATATATATATTCACCTTAAAAAAAAATGAAAAGTTAAATAAAGGTATGAAGTCCAAAAAATTTTTATTTAAAATTATATATATATATATATATATATATATATATATATATATATATATATATATATATATATATATATATATATATATATATATATATATATATATATATATATATATATATATATATATATATATTAGAAATAAACATTTTACATCGATTTTCTTGTTAAAAATATTATAGCATGTTGACTACACACTTCGCTTGGCAATAACCAACTCTGAGTGTGGAATTATTATTTACTGATGCGGAAGAAGCATGTTTGCACAAAATGTTTTCAACATAATATTATTGTTGTGCTGAAATGTGTATTTAAATAAAAATACCTAGCTCTTCAAAACATTAAAAAGTATATTGTTATTTTGAAGCATTTTAATTATTTTGGTACATTTGCATAATTGGGCAAAAAAATAATAAAGTGCAAGTCATAACTTAAAAAATACTAATGAAGTGAAAGGGGCATCATGGTTTTAAAAATTGTAATAATAAAAGGGAACGTAGGAACGAAACAAATTGGAAACCTCAATTTTTTTGTGGTCGGTGCTAGCAATTCGTCAAATATATAACCTAAAATAAAAATGATGGCTTTGATGATACCCGTCTTAAACCAAAATTAAAGGCGTTTAATTTGTATTGCATCTAATTTTAATTTCTTTTTTGTTGGTTCAGTGTATATATAAAATAATATATTATTTTATATAAACGAAAAGTGATACTTTTCATGGCGTGCTTGTGTGTAATGAGAACAAGCCATAAAAAGTAACTTTTCTTTCAAATAAATATGCTGTTTTTTCTTTAAACGTCGACAAATTAATGCCAAAACATTTTTTTTTTTTTTGGATTGGTAATAGTTATTAAAGATCCGTGGGTTCGCAAGGCGGCTTAGACCGGTGTCGGTAAATAGTTGCTATAGTAATGTAACACAAAGCTGTTAGTGTACACTGTCAACAACAATTGTTTATTTAAAATTACGTGTCCAATTGCGTTTAAGTTTCGTAATTAAGCAGTTGTTAAATAGGTACATTTATTATTCAATTAAGTTATAAATTAAAATTTTAAGTTTTGTTTTTAGTTTAATAAATATTAAGTTGTTGACGCTTTTTTGTTGCTTGTTTGTATCTATGTTGCTATGATAACATTTTTTTTCGCGGGCGGAAAAGTGAAAGTAAGCTCTGTCGGAGAAAAAATAAAATTTTCCGGTCGCCCACACAGTCGATTGATGACGGATTAACTGACGTTTGAAGAAAAAATATTGTTTAAAAATTTTAAGTTAATTTCTTAAAACTTGATTTTTTTATTTACCTTTTTAATCTTTAAATTACTTATTTTCAATACGGAAACAGTTTTGTCAAGTTAAACATTTTGTACATTTTAACTCGCCTTAATAATGTTTAGGATACCAAAGCATAAACAACTTGTTGATAAAATGTTTGAAAATTAAAGCTACGCACATAAATTAGTCAAATAGAGCGGGAACGAACTGTGTGCCTTTAGTGCTAAATATACATTAATTACAGGAATTTCTCATTCAAAGGATATATGGCCATATTGACTATAATATTATGTTTCAGAACATTCAAAATATTCAACGCTATTCCTGGTTATACTACTGTTATTATTGATCTTAAAGGAATTTATTATTTAAAATATTTTAATGATACAAAAATTTTATTTTTGTTTCAATATATTCTTGTGATTAAAAATTACAAGCATTACTAAATTCTGCTCAATAGAGTTGGCCAGTACGGTTCCTTCTTTGGCAGCTCCCAACAGAGCACCACGTAGTGCTAGTTTTATTGCATTCTTTTACAGTTCAACTAAGGAGGGCCCGAAATTTTCGCTTTCTTTGTTTCTTCATTCCTAGAATGTCCAGCCCATGGAACCTGCTACCCGCAGAGGTTTTTCCTTCTCCTTCCAGTCTTTAAATATTTAAGGCCCGTGTCTCTAAATGTTCAGAGGGTGGTAATATACCACTGCATCTAGACCTCAGTAGGTCCTTTGTGCTTCCTCTTGTAGGCGGGAGATTCACTGAGTCGTCCAACCAATTAATTTAAAATAGTTGACGACGTCTTTATGTAGAATCTCCCTAATTTCGGTCAGTAATGGCCAGTTCGTGCCCAGCATGGAGTTCCGTTCAATGTGAGGGCGCGACAATCGCAAAGAATGTGTTCCGCGGTCTCATCTTCTTGTTCACAGCCTCTACATAAACCTGTGTTCGTTAGACCCATTTTAAATAGGTGTCCTCGTAGCCCGCAGTGGCCAGTTAGAACACCCGTTAGTGTTCGGAGGTTCCTTCTGGACATCATAAGTTTTTTTTCGCTATTGACTTGTCTGGATAGCTCAGCATTATTTTTGCAAAGTTGCAGTTCGTAGTATTATCTTATTTTCCTTTAAACAGTCGATGGGAGTATTCTTTAATGATGTCTTTAATCGGTGTTGTTGTCAGTCCAGTGGTGGGGACGGGACCAACTAGTTTCCGTCCCGCAGCCGCCCTGGCCAGCGAGGTTACGACATCGTATAAAGAAAGAAAAATACTACAGATTTTAGCCTACTTGCATTTAAAAAAATATTGGAAAAACCGAAAATTCTGGACAAGGATTTGTCATGGCATTTTATAGAAAAGTAATATATTTTACTCCGGATGGCATTTAAAAAAATCTTAAAAATCAAGATTTCTTTTCTGTATTTGTCTGAAGTTTGGTTTAGCGATGATTTTGCCGACAAATACTGTAAAAATCGAAAATTTAAGACAATTTTTTTTACGACAAAGAATGGGGAAGAAAAGAACTTTTCCGTAACACCCCGTATAAAAACACGAATCTTCGTTTTACACCTTCCCATTATCAATCAGGTTCACAAACGTTTCTATGGTAAAACTAAATGCTTCATAAGTCGATTATACACTCGCCCTTGCGGAGTTTCCTGTCGCCTTTTATAGTATTGTGACAAAGAATCAAAAAGTCTGAAATTAGCTGGAAAAATTCCTTTAATACAGAATGCAAGAAAAATGCAAAATGCCTTTAGCGCCCTTAGAACACCGCACAATGACCTCAGAATAGGAAATGCTAAAGTAGTTTATTTAAATAAATTATTGATCTAAATTATTATTATTATTATTATTATATTATAAATTTCTTCATTTCTATATAGTCCAGAAGAAATCGGCGCACGTGTCCCAAAAACTATTTCACCACAATTTTTTTTATAGGATCCCCTTTAAATTGCCCTACCGATGATATAAATACATGTTGCCATGGGCCAACCCCGTACTATATTGTTTAAACCGAAATTGGTTCAAACTTTACGACCTATTTATAAATTTATTTAGATCATTTTAAAATTATTTAAAAATGTAACCTTCAAGTAATCTTAAAATGACCTTGAAGTGGCGTCTGGGAGACCTTGAAGGTCAAACAAAGCACAGATTCGGGCTTAACGACCCCAAAAACCTTTATACATGTTTTTCCATTTTTTTTTCGTGTTTTCACAGTTTGGCCTTCAAATGACCTTTAAACTAAGAGCATAGAGGTCGACCGTCTTTAGATTTAAAGTTAGCAAGCCAAAAAACCCATGGATCAGTTTTCTCAGAATTTTCAATGTCATTTATATATTTAACCTTAGTATGACCTTTAGATGCCCTAAGAGTAACCTTGGGATAACTTTTAAAGTCAAAGTAAGCCTGGATTTTTACTTAGCAACACTAAAAACCTTATTATATTTTTTTTTCAAATTTCTTTCAGTTTTTTTTGCAGTTTTACTTTGAAATGACCTTAAAATTAAGGGCATAAGAGTCGACCGTTTTTAGATTTGAAGTAAGTAAACCTACAAATTTATAGACCAATTGTCTTAATTTTTCTTAAGGTCATTATATGTATGTTTAACCTCAGTATGACCTTTAAGTTGACCTTGAGATGACCTTAAATGGTAAAATAAGCCCGTATTTAGATTCGGCGACCCTAAAATCATTTTTTTTTTTTTCTTTCGTGTTTTCTTAGTTTGACCTTCAAATAACCTTGAACCTGATGATATGGACCTTAACCGACCTCGGATTCGAAATCAGAGACCCCAAAAACCCTTGGGAACCCTGGTTTCGTGCGGTGTACCATTCGAGGTCAAAGATTGACTAAGTGTTATTATTAACATTGCTTTCTTTAACAAATAAATTTAATAGTCTTTAAGATAAATAATAAATACTGATTCAGAAACAGAGAGGACAATGCAGCGTATAGAATTTGCAGTCAAACATCGGGAAGACCGAAAATTCTGTGCAAATTTCCCATAAGACGCCGTATAAAGGTGGAAAAATACTGTAGTTATTATATTCAAGGGAAAATTTCCCAAAAAATGGCATTTTGTCGTAAAAGGGGGTTTGGGAAATTTTTGTGCGCAGATGATTTAACCTTAAAATTTTAAAAAAAAAAAAGGAGGGGGGGGGGGGGGGGGGGGGGGAGGGGAAAAAACTTTAAAACTTTTTGGTTAATTTTCCTTTCTTTTCTATATATGGTTCCCTTTAATTCCATTAAGTCTTACTTGATTTTATCAGTTTTATAAAATTACTAAAAAAAATTTTAAAAACACATTATTTGTTTATTTTATATTTTTCAAAAAAAATTTAATTCCTAAAGGTAAAAAAGAATTTCTTTTATATAGAGTTTCTTTTAATTAGAAGAGGAATGCCTATCCTAAATGGAATTTAGAACGTGTAAATAAAAAACAGGAATGAAAATTTAATTTTACAGCTTTCGTATTTTTAATTAGTATTCACAAGAAAATTATATTTCAATTTTCCTTGTCGGGGATTCTTTTGAGAATAACAGTTCCTGCATTGAATATAAAAAAGGTCGTACAAAACAATTTTATTTTAAATTCTTTTTGAGATTCTTGAAATTAAAAAGTGTTTTTATTAAGGACTTTATATTTTTAAAACCATTCTTATTTTTATTATAATACTGAAAAATTTAGCTTTAGTTTGTATAATAGAACAAGCGTTATTTCTTTTTGGTTGTATAAACGAGGTAGAGTTTTCTAAAAAAATTTTTTAAAAAAAAAAATGTAACAAAAATTGGTTTTTTGCTTTTTAAAAATTTCGGAACATTATAAGAAAAAAGGGAATATA
>JAHBCN010006285.1:0-49746 GCA_019359885.1 Listronotus oregonensis | reverse complement strand
AAAATTATTAAAAATTTTAAAAAAATAAAAATAAATATATATATATAATAATATATATATATATATATTATTATATTTGAATTATTGCCAAAGCACTACCAAAAGAAATTATTTGCCCTCCAATCTTCCTGAAAAATGATTATATGAAGACTACGAACTTTTTTGCCACAATAACAATGTTGTTTCCGAAAAATTAGGCTTTTACAGAAATGTTTTCACTACTGAATTTAACCTTGGATTTCATCGTTCAAAGAATGATCAGTGCAATTTGTGCACAAAGTTCAGTTCTTTGGGAGAACAACAAAAGGTATCACTATAAGAGGAGTACGATTTACATTTTGGCAAAAAAAGGAAGCTAGGCACCATAAAAAAGATGACAAAGAAAAATCCAGAGTAAATAATAGCTTTGCTTTTAAAGCAATAGATATGGAATTTTTTTTTGTAAAATAACACCATTCCTTAAGGTTGGTAAATTATATGATGCTTAGAAGTTAAAGACTTTTAACTTTATTGTTTACAACTTGGCAACTTCTGAAGCCATTAACTATATGTGGCATAAAGGTGTAGGGTACAAAGGATTCTCAGAAATAGCAACTTGCTTGTGGCAGGTTTTACAAAATCTGGATCTCTTTGTAAAAGAAATTACTTTTTTTTTGATACCACATCTGGACAAAAAAGAAATTTTATCAATGCTGCAGTGTTTCTTAAAGCAGTTTCAAAATTACCGATAGAATTAGTGAACCAAAAATTTATGGAATCTGGGCATTCTGAAATGGAATGATGGCGTTCATTCTAACATTCAGACTAGGGGCATCAAAGTTGATATTTAAACGCCCGAGTCTTGGCATGCAAGGACGGCAAAAAAAAAACCTTTTTATAAAGTAATTGAACTTAATTTTGATCACAGTTTAAATTTTAAACATTTTTCCTTGATGGTCATAAAAAATTAAAACAAAACTGAAAAAGAAGGAACTTTCAATTGGCTAAAAATAAAATGGCTACAGTAAAGAAAGGCAGGTCCTACCCGAAATTTTTATAAAAAAAAACTTTCCGATCTAGAATTCCAATCTATTCTCATTAAAAAGATCTCCACAAAGGCTGCTAGCGGGTAAAGGGATAATGTTAATTTGCTTTATAAAAAGCCTTTGTCTATAAAGAAAAATAAACTTCAAAGCCTGCTTCAACTATGCAGCTCCCTGTATATTCCTGCAGCTTACCATCCATTTTATAAAAATTTGAGATCTACTGAAGAAGTCCCCACAAGCCCTTCAGATGATGAAGATACCATTTGACTTGCATAATTTTCTGTTTAATTGAGTTTAATGGCAGGGTAATAAGTTTAAGAGTGCTAAGTTTCACAGTTACAAATTTAGGGTTAAGAATTTAATAAGTAAAAAGTCCTAAACCACATAATTACATTATTAAAGCAAAAACTATGATTTTTTTCGATAAAATATGTTTGTAATACATTTAACATTAATGTAGTTAAGTTAAACCGTTTAAACTTAAATAAATATTTTTTCATTAAATTGAAAAGCATATTTTACTAAAAATCAAAATTTTAAATGCAATTTACTCAAAACTTAGCTTAAGTGGATAAGAACCTTTCACCACTAGAGCGACCATATATACTTTTCTAGTTGTTTTTGTTTTTTTTTTCGAAGAAACTTACTTGCATGCAAAGTACTTGCTGGACTCCCTGAGGTCACACTATAGTATTATTATGATATTACTTTTAGCAACATAATTTTTTTTATTATTATACTAAATATATTTTTAACTAGTAATATTTGATATGCACTTTAAAAAAAAATAATTCATTAAAAAATTAAAATAACATTTACGTAAACTTAAAATCAATTGAAGAAAAATGAGGTTATTTCTAAACCTTACACGGGTCAATAAATTTATTACATTTTATTTATTGGTCACGGTTTAATTTATCATCGATCATTGTTAAGTGTTGTTTTAAACTACGGTGAGGCCACACAGTATTATTTGGTTTTAATTAATGTTTCATTGTGGCAAAAGAATCGAGAATAAAAGTATAGGCCTTAAGCAGCAATTGATTTATGATTGAGCATTTTTGTTTTTATTTTAAATATATTTTGCCAAAGTTACGATTTGTAGTTTGTAAATTATAACCTTGGGTACTTTAATGACATTTATATTGGCACTTATAATTAATTATTACAAAAACTAGTTATTTGCGTACGTGGACATTAGCTTAATTTTTTTTATAGTTATTTAATTAAAAAACTTTTTACTAACTAGATATAAATAAACAAGAAGGAAAACAACCCAGTCAGTTTCGTTTTAATTCAATTAAGTATCGGTGATTCGATACTGTTCGTAGAATTGTTCAGTAGGTTCAAAAAGTAATGGTTATTCTTAATTAATGTTTATTTTGTAAAAAATAGAAACATAAAAATTTTAGTAGTCGCAAGAATATAAATAAATAAACATTTTTAGGCCTTGTGTATTGAAATCAAACAAATGTAGACCTTTTTTGGGCAAAGATGCTTCTTTATAAAACGCAAAGCCAAAAATCCCGTGAGGTGCTACTATTAGGGTTGCTTGCTTTAAAAGTACGAAGTATCCAAGATAATAGAAAGCTCCGAGTCCAGCCAAGACGGTTATACCGTGTTTCATCCTCGTTGGGAATGGTAACACCACTGTAGACTAAAGACACCCTTGACAATAAAGCAGCTACTTAAATTACAACCTTAAACGAACAGGGTTAAACTTAGAGACAATAGCTCCCTCTAGCTAAGAAACTTTGAAACAACCAGCCTTAGTACCGAGAGTTTAGAGATATTAATGTGCGCCTTTTAGAAGTATTAGGCAGAAATATTTAAAAGTTGCTAAATTTTAAAATATATTCTATAACAATATCCTTAACTTTAATGTTTTAATAACGTACTTTAAAAAAAGCAAAAATAATTGTGCACTTCTATGAGGAGCGACTATTTTTAAACTTTTTTTGCATTTTTTTTTATATTTAATTTCTTGAATAAAAAACCTTTTAAGGATGTTGTATAAAAATTCGAGACGAATCGGAGCAAAACTAACGAAGACACAGCTTTAAGCGATAAGCGGTAAGTCGATAAAACTCGCTTATAAACGTTTTACTTCACATTTTTTAGTGTTTAAAACTTTAAAGCTTTTTTTCTACAACTCCCATTAAAACTTTGATCAATATTTCTGTACATACTTTACGAGGTAACGATGAAGAGTTTTTTAATTTGTTAATATTTTTTATTTTACAGTAACAAATTAGCCGATTTTTCGCAAAAATCACGTTTTTCACTTTAAACTGTTTCCAAAAAGTAAAAAATTGAAATTTCGAGAAACCCTCCCAGCGTTACCTGGAAAAAGAGTCTTACCAAAAAACTTTGGCTTTTCGACTTTAGATTATCCAGCACCTAGTTATTAGGGGCACCGCAATTCTACTTTTTTCCGAAACGCTTTCAAATAATTGCTGCCATTGCCGTATTTTTTATTATTTTTTAAACTTTTACCTAATATTCTTTTAACGCTATACTTTAATTAAGCATTAGTTTAAATAAATATGTTTTAACTGTGTTGTCCAAAAAATTCATAAAAATATGGTTTTTTTGCACGAATTTACGTTATTCCCCCCTTAATGCATAAAATTAGGGTGTGATATGTTTTATTATCGGATTTATTATTATAACGTAGTTTTTATAAAAACGGACTTAAAATTTTTACTACAAATTAGAAAAGCTTTTTGTTATGGAATCTAATATTATATTTACATATAATTAATTACAATACGCCGTTAAATTGCATTTATCCGGAGGTTAAAAGACATAATATATGGGGATAATTTTATATCCCAACTTATTTTGGATACCTATTAGTATTTTAATTAAAAAATAAAAACACGAGACAGCTTTTTTTAAATGAAAACTTTAAGATTTAAATTTTTCCATAGGCTAATGCGCGAGTTTCACTTTTAGTGCGTAGCGAGCTATTGATTCCATATACTACACAAAAAAGCTGGAACTGATGATTGGTATAAAATATAATATTTCTTCTTGCCAGTGTTTTATTGGAAACAATAAAGGGCCATTTGTTTTCGGTTATTGTTTTCGTGATGCCGCAAATCGGGCAGAAATATTTAATAGTAAATGGTATAATATAAGTAAAAATAAAAGGGAACTGCCGTTCTTTCTACGTTTTATTGATAAAATAATTATTTTTTGGCTTTCTTCGAAACATTACAACTGTATTTTCTAGTTATTGGTAAATATTGTTATATTTTTTTGTCTTTAAAAATATATAGCCCAATCAAATTTAGTAATGTATATGTAACTGTATCAAGAAAACGATCGGAGGCAGAATTACAGCAACATAGGAACAGGTAAAGACATTCTAATAACAATTTAATTATGCTTACGTCTTAGGTTAAATAAAACAGAAATAAAATATAAATTTGTTTTTAAAAAATACAGATAATAAGAACGTATGTTTTTATTTCTCAAAACTTATGTTATGTTATATCTGTTATGGACTGGATGATACATCAACAATCGTCTTAAAAAAATGTGCTCCCGAGCTTGCACCCATCCTAACTCGCCACTTTTGAATCTCTTACGACACGGGCATTTTCCGGAGAGTTGGAAAGCTGCACGTGTGCAACCTGTCCCCAAAAAAGGATGCAAAACTTTCCCTTCTAACTATAGACCCATATCTCTTTTTACAGTTGTTTGCAAAGAAATGAAAAAAACCATTAATTCCCAAATTTTAAATTATCTGGAAAAAAAAAGGATCTTACATGATAGACAGTATGGATTCTGTCACAGACGATCCACAGCTGATCTTCTTTCCCTTGTCTTACACAACTGGAACAACTCCCTTAAGTTTTTTGTTAAGTCCCAGATCATTGCTCTTAACATATTCAAAGCTTTCGATCAGGTCCGGCATGAATGGGCTTTCTAACAAACTTCCTTCTTACGGTCTTCCACCCAAGCTTTGCTTTTGGCTCTCCAGTTTCCTTTCTAATCGACTTATATTACTTAGTTCTACCAAATTAAGGCTGAGCTGCCCCAGTACTGGCAACCACGCTGTTTCTTCTACACATTAACGATCTTTTTTCGTCCACAATCAATCCCATTTATAGTTTTGCTGACGATAATACTCTCCACTCTAGTATTCAATTTCTTAAGCCACCATGTAATTCTGATTTGGAAAACAAGCGCAGGTCAATGCAGATATCTCTTTCACAAGACCTCAAACTTATCTTGGATTGGGGCGCCAAAAATCTAGTTCAGTTTAATGCCTTAAAAACACAGTTATGTTCGCTGTCGCAAAAAAAGTCTGTCATTGCTCATCCGTTACACATGAGCGGCCAAGTTCTGTAGAACAAAGAGTCGTTTAATCTTGTCGGCGTTACTTTTAAGAATAATCTCAACTGGCACAAACACATTGCATTTATAGCCTCGGCAGCTTAAAAAAAGCTTGGATTTCACTTCTTTCAATATGTATACTCTGTATGTAATTTAAATCCGGCCCTCTTTAGAATATTGTTTTCATGTCTGGGGAATGGCGTCCCCTACAACACTTAACATTCTAGACTCCATTCAAAGAAGAGCCGTTTGTCTTATAAATTATCCCACGCTCACAGAAAGTCTTCCTCTTCTTGCCCACCGTCAAGCCCCCTACAGCTCGCTCTTCTATAGGTATTTTCACGGCTTCTGCTTAGAGGAGTTGGCCAGTATAATTCCTTCTCTGGCAGCTTCTAACAGAGCAACACGTAGTGCAACTTTTATGCATTCTTTTACAGTTCAGTTAGAGTAAAGCGCCCTTCTGACGATAATATTATGTTTTTTTCTTTTATAATATCGTCATACTTTACATACTTTAAATAACAGGCCTACGGTCTAAAGAAAGTAAAACTTGCTTAAAGAGTAATATTAAAAAAATTAAACCAGTAAACTTTAGCCTATATACTAAAAACGGACAAATTGAATTATATACCATAAAACTAAGACTGCATTTTGTAATAAGTTTGTGTTAAAAAGTAATTTACTAAATCACTATAATTTTACGTTAAAAAGATACAATTAGGTACACTTATGATCTAGCCATAAAATGTATATAATTTTTTTTCAACCTGAATAAAGTTTTGGATATTTACAGAAATTTCCTTAAGAGTTAACAAACAAAAGTAATCATATTGTACCTATTTTAAAAGTTACAAATAAAAAATATTTAATAAAAGTTATAACCAGGACATTTTAAAAACATTAAATATTACGCACAATGCTGCAGATTTAGATATCTCCTCGCTTTGGTTTACCCGTGTCGCTGGTCCCCTAAAACATAAATTTTACAAGCATATTGGGCAGTAAAATAAAAGCTGCGTAAAATATTTTTGGTTGGAAAAAATATTGAGTTCAAATTTACATTTTGTTACACAATATGCCATTTTTCCGAATTATTAATGGGGAACTAAAAATGAAAATATATTACAACGTGTTAAATTTTTCAAATACTAAATCTTTTTTAAAAGATAAAAGATTTAAAAAACTAGTTAACGCAGATAATAATTTAGTATTTAAATTGCCTATTGGTATATTATTACCCTAAGCACATTGGGCATGTGCAGACTTAGAAAGTGAGTTTTGCAGGTCTAAAATAACTCTTTTGTACATACCTACTCCGGGAAAATCTGTAAAAAAACTTGTTAGGTGTAGAAATGATATTGGAAGGTCATGAATAGAGATGTTGTATTTTGGATTCCCTTTAGAAATAGATCAACTACAAAGTGTCGGAAAGAAATAGTAGATCCTACAAAAGGGGCTGTTTTTTACCCGATTATTTTACCCTTTTTACCCCCAAGCATAAAATTATAAAAAAAGGTTCTTTTATAGGTTTTTTGGACCACTGAATTCGAATATGATATTGGAAATTACATTAAAGGGCTTGGAAGGGCTAATTTCACCTTTTTTATCTCCTACACCCTAAAACATATACTTCGCTAAAAAAAAAATTCCCCATTTTTAATGGCAGGTATATGTAGATTTTTGGGTTACTTAATTTAAATACGATATTAAAAATTAGATTTAAGGGCTTAGAAAGGCTGAATTAACCCGTTTTTACCCCCTACACCCCTAAAACATACATTTTGCTAAAAAAAGGTTTAATCCCATTTTTATTGGTACATAAAAGTTTTTGGGGCAACTGAATTTAAATATAATATTAAAAATTACATTTGAGAGCTAAGAAGGGCAATCCATCCTTTTATACCCCTACACCCCTCAAATATCCATTTCGCTTAAAAAACGACCTAATAAACCTACATAATCCCAATCCCTTTAAATTAAGGAAAAACGGTTATTTTAGAAAAAATTATGGCTTTAGGAAAAAAGAGTTAAAATAAGGGTACTTAACCCCCTTTATTATTATTTCTGATATAAGTTTGGAATTCAGTGGCCCAAAAAACCCATATGTACCAATAAAAATGGAGAAAAAACTTTTTTTTGCAAAATGTATGTTTTAGGGGCGTAGGAGGTAAAAAAGATTGAATTCAGCTCTTCTTAGCCCTCAAACGTAATTTCTAATATCATTTTCAAATTCAGTGACACAAAAAACTTATGTGAATCATTAAAAATGGGGAAAAACTTTTTTTTTTAACGAAATGTATGTTTTAGGGGTGTAGGGGGTAAATGAAGTGAATTCAGCCCTCAAATGTAATTTCTTATATTTTATTTAAATTTCGTGGCCCAAAAAACCTATAAAAATGTTTTTTTTTAATAATTTTGTACTTGGGGGGGGGTAAAAGGCTGAAAAAATAGGGAAAAACACCCCTTTTTGTAGGATCCACTATTTTTTCCAACACTTTGAAGTTGATCCGTTTCTAAAGAGAATATAAAAGGTTTAATCTTTCAAATTAATTCAAAATTATTTAAAGGTGAATTACGGATTTGCCTGGATTAACAGTAAAACGGGCACTAAACGTCAGTAAAGGATAAAAAATTGATAGTAATAATGACACTTTATTATTTTTTTATTTTATTGGTAGTTTTTTGTTTTTATGTTTTTTCTAGCAAAGTATTATTACGTTCCCCCTGTAAAAACTAAATAAATTAAATTATATTTTGTGGATACGTCTTTTATTATAAAAATGAGAAATAATAAAAATTTGAGAGCTCTTTATTTACTGCGTTTTACAATAACATTTTAACTAAAATAAATTATTACAATGGAAACAAAAGAGATATGATAAAAAGTTAAGTTTTATCTCATGGGACACCTTATTTAGTGGTTAGGTTTTAAAAGCGTATTATTTCACTAAAATTATTTTGCTAGCAAGAAGCACTAGACATTGACAGAATATTAACATTTTGTTAACTTTGGCATTCTAAAAACTTATAGTGTTACCTTTTATTACTCTCTTATGAAAATCGCAAGTGTTTCGTGAGTGTTAAATTAATTCTGTTTTTACTATAAATTAATACGATATTCTTTGTTATTAAAGGTACCGAAGAAAAAAAAATGTTTTTAAAAACGTACAAATATACAGGGTGTTTGGGAAAAGGTGGGAAATCTCCCAGATATAAAAAATCCACCACGTGGAAAGAATACTACAAGTTTATATAAACTTCTTTCGTACTAATAGATCTCCTCTTAATAGATATTGGCTCCTAAAGAGTCACTTTATTTACACTGTTATTCTCCTAAGTTCTGTCGGGTTAAGTATAAAAAGGAGGAATTTACTTCTTTGACCAACATAATAGTTGCATTAAAAAGTTAAATCTTTAGTTAAAAACTTTGTAGAAGGGTTCAACATATATTTAATTCGACAGAACTTAAGGGACTAACACTGTAAATAAAGTAACTTTTTTAAAAAAACGATTGAAATTAGCAACATTAATAAAGAGTGCCTAAAATTTGGTCAATACTTAAAGGTTTGTAAAAAACGTCGTCCCAAGTTCTTATCAATACAGGAAGTAAAAAAAGGAAGTCATAAGTGTCACAGCAAGTCCGTCCCCGCAACTGAGTGAGTAATTCACAACACTTTCTTTGATAGTAATTTGAAGAGCCTTACTTGGTATTACATCTT
The DNA here is from genome assembly GCA_019359885.1 of Listronotus oregonensis. NCBI lineage: Eukaryota > Metazoa > Arthropoda > Insecta > Coleoptera > Curculionidae > Listronotus > Listronotus oregonensis. Next base: position 40,655 of record JAHBCN010006285.1, on the reverse strand, counting down.
ATTAAAATAGAATTTAAATATACCTGGTAGTTCAAAAATTATGTCCTAAAAATTCGATTTCTTTGGAGCTGTTTGGGAGCCAATATTTCCGAAAAGGAGGTCTGTAGAAGAAATGTTTGTATGAACTTTCTTTTTACGAGTTTTTTTTTATATCCGTGTATATTACAAATTTAATATCATAGTAGGACGCTTTCGGATAAACAGCTACTATTGATGCTACCTTTATATATAAATTTTAAAAAAAATATTCTAAAAAGCTTACCTATACACGTAAATAGAAAGTCTTCTGCATGTCTCTTATCTTTAATACATGTACTAAGCTTTATTCCTCATTTTCTTAAGTGTTTTTTCCAAAATATACAGAAAATAATGCACACAATGTCCATGACACATTCACTTTAAAATATCAGGGCAGCCACTAACATGGCCCTGATAAGTCCTATGTTTGATGACTTTGTACTATCCAGAGAGTTTATTGTGCTCTCGTGTCATTTGTGACAATATTTTTTTTTTATTGCCGTACTTACTTTAAGGAAGGCTGCAAACGTTATGTTGAGGTCGGTGACGGGGTTGAATGTTCTACTTAGTGTGTCGTTTTAGACAGTTAGCACAAAGATAGTTCCCTAGCCATAGCATAGATAGGGTTTTAAAAACATATCATATAAGGCTTGTTTAAAAGCCAATCATTCACTAACAAATGGGGTAAACCGTTACAGGCGAATGCTGCAACTATTGCTTATAGTGGTTGGCACAACCACAAAAATCGGATAATAAATAAGGAAGTAGCGTTTTTAATGAAAAACGGTTCTTAAGATAAGTGATGCACTATTTTCTGTTAAAAGGTTGAATTGAAATTGAAGCCATACTATAAAGATTATTACAATAGATAATTAAAGCCTATCCTTTACCATATCTGCAGACAAACCCTAAATTAAAATGGTACTTGTCCCCACGTTGCTGAAGTTTCTATGACGTGATTTTAAAAACAGCTTGTCTTTTCTGGTCACTTAGGTCTCCAGACCTTTAAACTATTAGAAATATATTGGATAATACGGACTATGAACTTGCACCCAAAATTTTTAAATGAAACCCTATGTCGATGTGTAGCTCATTTTAAAATCCTTTAAAAAACAAACATTGATGCACAAACTAGAGGTCTGTAAAGTAACTAGAATCCGAATGAAACGATTTAAATTTATTTAACAAAGAATAAATTTATTATCACGTTTTGAAAATAATTTTTTAAGACATTTTTCTATTATCTCTCTCCAGCACTATGCTGTTTTAGTTTGAGAGTAACATTGTTATGGCAATAATAAATTTTGTGATTTTATACGTTTAGATATGGTTCGCGCAAATAAAAGCAACTTTAAAATTATTATTTTGTATGAATGAGCCAATCAAAATTATCATAAGGCAGCAAGATTGTTTAATGATATTTTTTCGGAGAGACTAGTTTCTCCTAGTTTTTTTAGCGTAAAAGGCGCTCCAAGATCCGGTCGCCAGTCCGTTAAAACCGAGGAGCTTCAAATACAGGTTTGGGGTACAAGTTCAACTTGTACAAGAACTAAGTGAAGATGACCCAGATCGAAGGCTGCAGTTTTGTGAAACTATGAAAAATTTAATTGCCACAGAACCACTTAACCTTAACAAATGTTGATATTGGAGTGATCAAAATCCTTGATGGATTGAAGAAGGCCATACACAAAATCCTGAGATATTAAACGTATGGGCCAGAATTTTCGGTGCGGTAATTGGCCCTTTTTTATTGAAGGAGATCTTACGGACACTTATACTTACAACTTTTAGAAGAAGGTCTAACACCTGCAATTGTAGCTTCTATCGAGAATGAGGCTTTTGACTACAATCTAATTTTTCAGCAGGTTGGGGCACCTCCACACTTTCATTAAACTGACAGACAATACCTAAATAAGGAATTTCCGGGTTGCTAGATTGGGTGTAGAGGGCCTATTGAATGGCCACCAAGATCCCCGGAACTCGCTTCTCTTGACTTCTTCTTTTGGCGTTATGTAAAGAACAGGTTATTTGCAACAAAACCAGAAAACTTGCAAGAACTACGACAACGAATCACGGGTGTGTGTGCCACTATAACACCACAAATTCTGACAAACGTAAGAGCAGATTTTTAAAATAGACTCTATTATTGTCAAGAGGTTGGTGGTAGTCATTTTAAACATCTCATAAAATAAAAATTGAAACTGTTCTTCTAGACTGGTATTTATTAATAATCCTCTATTAATCGGGAACGGGAGATCGTAGAAACCTCTAGGTTGGGCAGCAATGTTTGTTTCTTAAAGGCCTTTATATTGACATAGAATTCCTTTTAAGATTTTTGTGTGCAACTCTCTGGTGCCACCCCTTTAAGGGTGAAAAACTTGTAAATGCGTATAGAAGTAAATTTTTTTATACGTATGCCAAAATTAGCTTTTTTCTTATTTAGTAACTTCGAATATATTAGCCCGTACTTGGGGACACCCTGTATTTATTATTTATACACCTGACATCAGTTACATCTAGTTAAAAATGTCTTGGAGAAGGGTCAGTAAAAGTTTTATTTATATCGTTTAAATTAATGGTTCAAACATTAACTTGCAAAATTTTCATTTTCTCCATCATATTGAGTCGAGCGCACCACCTTCTGGCAAAAACAATTGTGCAAACGAACCGGCAAAGTAATTTTAAGCTATTCTAAATTGGCCAACCATCTTTGCAGCAAGTTAAAGGAGAATGCAATTAGATGATAAAATTACTTGCATAAATAAATGACCGCTGTTTGCTGAAACAAATTGCCGTACTGTCTTAGACATTAATTAAAGCCACTGCATAAGTCCATATTTTGGCTTTGCCTTTATAAACAGAACAAGTTAATTGTATATATTTGCTAGAAACCGATTTAAATTTTATGTAGTCATGTAGTTAATTATTTCGGAACAATAAGGACAGTAACAAGTAGGAAGTATAATTGATGACAAAGAAAATATAAAATTACGAAGCAAATAAATTTACTAATATTTTTCATACAATAAGACACTTACAAAAGACAAATAAATAGACTCTGGAATGAAAATTTCGTATTTACACATCCTAATGCTCTATATATGGGTGATGCAGCGGGAACAGGTTAGAGCTAATCACTTGCTTATTTAGGGAATATTATTTTTAAATTCGAATAGCGAATATTATAGCCCATAGAGTATGGTTGGATAAGTATAGGAATAAAAATTCGGTGCTCTTTGAAAAGAAAAAAATAATAATAAAAAGTGGCTAAAAAGTTTGACTGGAACTGGCAACCGCCTTGGCTTTTTATATGGACTATGTTAATGGGGTTTTTTTATCATGTGACAACCCCTGCGCAGTCGCCATGTTGAAATGGCGGCAATTAAAAAAATTTCGTACTGTTTTATCGACAATGGCGGGGGAAAGCAGTATTATCCCCCCAATTAAATCATTTACTGGAAAAAATCGTGGATGGTGCTTCACTGATTTAAAATTTAGTTAACCCCCAAATTTTCGAAATTTAAAAAAAGGTGGTTAAATGTCATGGACGTCTTTAAAAAGGAAAAAGAAGGGGAGCTGATTGACAGGTTAGGCATCATTACTTCTTTACTATACAAAAAAGTATTTTTATAATTTTAAATCCCCTGATTAAGGCTTCTTATAAAAAACAATTAAATTGTTATATTAAAAATTAAATTTTATTGTATTTAAATTATTTAAAAAAGGACGAAATCAAGTAGTAAGAAAACTTGATAACAAACGAATTATTCGAAGCAATAATTTACTAATATTATAAATAACATTAAAAAAAATAAATAGTTTAATTAAGATTTTTTTCTTTAATGTTCTATTTCGTTTCAGCGAAATAACTATACTTTCCTTATTTTTTTATTTTTAAATTTAAATGTGTTTACGGGCCCCTTTAACAGTTGTTTGAATAACAGTAGAAAAAAATTGGTGATCTGAAGCATAAAAAAAAAATTGTGATGAAAAGGCCTATAGATACGTGCGGGAAGCGGCACATTGTAAAAAGCAAAGGCGGCCGCCAGTTCAAATTAAACATTTTTAGCTACTTCTTATATATTTTTTTCTTTTTAAAGATAACCGAATTATTATTCTTATGCTGATTTTACTAAAATTCTATTCTTTTTGTGACTTCCGTTTTAATCGGAACTATTTTTTTTTCAAAATCATTCTGTACTTTTCTTAGTTTAACAAATTCGTTTTTTTAATTATATTTCACAATATGTCATTGGATTTTATATAGCATATAAAAATGTTTTCAAATGAGCTTCGGTTTACTAAAATATATAGCTTGGACCATATTAGAGCGTATGATTTGAAAAGGACGGGGGGATCAATACGAAATATCAGAGACGTGACAGCATTTTGGTGAAAATAGTTTTATTTTACTTCTTACTTTAGTAGTTTTGATGTTTCATTTAGCTAATTTATTAGCGATAGGTAAAATGGGTGTACGTTAAATTTACAGTAAAAATTTTAAAAAGCTGTTGTCGAATTAGAATACGTCTACCTAATTTAACGGCCAAACCTGGCCAACATTGACACAAGACAATTCGTCTCAAATCTAGAAGGCAACTTATAAGTATCTTAAAGTTTTGCTGTTAATTGGGCGTTACTTTATTTTAGCTATAACGAATAAATTAGCTAAATCGCATTTAAAACTATCAAATTGTAAAATAAAAAGAAAATCTTTGATCTTTTGCTTCGATCTCTACTACTTGATGCTCTAGTGTAACAATAAAGGTTGTTCATTTAGTTAGTAAGCAATACATGTTGGTATCATTGCTAAAGTAAATCAATGACAAATCAACAATTAATAATTGTAGTTAAATTCTTAACTTAACTTTGTAGAGATACCACCTACCGACAACTTGTGACCGGTTTCAATCTATATCAGATCCACCAGACAAGTTAGTCGAAGGTTATAATCTGTGTGTGTTTTAAGATACGGTAACGAGGTTCGTTATTTAATATATATCAGCCTTTTGTCTCCAATAAAACTACATATGACCACCACCATATACAGTGACTTCCCAAAAAAGTTTTTTACATAAGACTTAAATATTAGGTACTTTGGGGATAAAGAAACGACCAAGGAGAGTTCTTCGTTTTTTTGCCTGATGAAGTTTGCAAGCTGTTAGAAAAGAAATTATAATTTTTGAAAGAGATGCTTTAAAAATAACCCAAAAGCAAGTTCTCTTCAGCTTCCCGCTGGTAATGAGAAGCAAGCTCTCTTGTAAGAACGAGATCATTAATAAAGCTGTTCAAAATAACAACTGAAAAAATAATATGTTTTACCTTTCATATTTTTAATTTAACATAAAGTTCAATATCTAATTATTGGGCAGGCTATTAAAATTAAAGAAAAAGCCCAATTGTTTCTTTTTTACAGCGCACTACACAACTAAAATAATTAAAGGATTTAGTTTTTCTTTGCTTTTACAATTATTTTTTTATCACCTATACCAACGACAACATGTTATTTTCCTATAAAAATAATAAATCCGAATAAGAGATAACTTCACCTATCTGCCAACCAAATAAAAACTATTTTATATCAAATATAATATGTAAATAAAAATATATCAAATGGTTTGCCTTAAAAATTATGGTCAAGGCTATGATAAGTGAAAAAAAAATTAAACACCCTGTATAATGCCAATTCCTATTTTTTTATTCCACATGGCAGTAGTATTATACCACAATTTTTTTTCTTAAACTTCATAAATAGAGCCATCGGACATTTTTTTAAAAAGTCAAATTGAAAAGTTATTTACAATAATAAAAAATTTTGGCGATACTTTTATTTAAGTTACATTTGATAGAAAATAATTTTTATCTGATTCGCAGATGGGTACAGGTCGCCATTAATTCGAATTCCGTACTATTAACCAGTCTGTAAATTAAAAATATTTTTTCATACATACGAATCAATAAGTAACTCTGTTTTATTTTTTCAGGAATGAAACCCAGAATGAAGAACCACTTTCGTGCCCACCAGCTAATGTATGGTTACGTCTAATTCCAGAACTTCACCGTGCTGGTATGGAAGACGTTGTAGCTCGCCACAATCTTTTAGAAATCATAACAATGCAGACTTATATGATGGAGCAGTTCGTCCGATCCTCTTTCGAGGGTTAGTTATTACGATCCTACAATGGAACTTGTAAGAAGACGTCCAAATGCAACAATAAGTGCACTCGAGAGTTCCTACAACTGTCGATACCATTGTTACGACGTGCGTTAATGTAAACCCTTCGGGAAATTATAATCCTCAGGTGTATCAATCCCAAAATAACCAAACTGACCACTCGCAACATTAAAGCTGCAGGGTAGGAGCCTACAGTACCGCATTAAGTGTAACTATTGCTATTGGATGTTCGCTTCTAATTCTTAATGTTTTAATATTTGCGGGAGTTTATTATCAACGAGATAAGACTCGAATGGAGGTAAAAAATTTACAGCAACAGCAAACACGCAATCAACAGACTTTTGAAACCATATCTAAGCATCAGCACTATCACTTAGGACATTCGCAAAGTTCCAATATAATTGTTGATGTTGAGCAAGATACATCAGCAATGATTATGGCAGCTAATGCACAGCAGGACTACCATGCTCTAAACAAAGTTCAGCAACATCTTTGTCCAACGAGCATTTCGAATACCTAAAGCTCCACCTCCAAGTCCAAATGTTATGCAAAATTGTATGACACTACCGAAAAATGTATCAATGCAAAACTATAATTACAACCAACAGGGGAAGACATTACCTAAAAATGCAACATTGCTAAACAACACAGCGTGTGTTATTGCTGAGATGAAGCAACAGCACGGAATGTCGCAGCCTCCCAACGGTAATGCCCTATGCCGTTAAATGTTCCAAAACCACTCTCCCCTAGGGCCAAAAGTCCCGAGAGTCAACCACTTTTAAGTTCAGGGTATAATAATAGCGGAAATAAAGGAAATATGAGACTGCCTCACGCCGCAATGAGTGAAATGAGGGTGTGATAGTGTTTAGAGGAATCTAGAAATGACTATGGATTTGATAACTTTAGGTTCTAACCACTTATAAAAGACATGTTTTTAACTTCATTTATTAACTGTTGATACATATTTTAATTTAAACTCACTTTGCCTCCGCAAACAAGTGTATCAGGTTTTTGAGAAAAAATATTATGTCCCGTTTATATTATGTTATTACTAAAGCCTAAATTTTATATACCGGGTGTTTCTCAAAGGTGTCCCCCCTATAACTTTTTTATTTTTTAAGATGAGAAAATGAAATTTGGCGGGTCGATATATGACCTAAAAATGCATTTAATGATGTGTTTAACTGTTTCTAACGATTTCCGGTTTCACCGGAAATGACCCAAACTTTTGAATTTGAAATGAAACACCCCGCATTTTTTTACCTATTCGATAGAAAATGATATCTTAAATTCAATGACACCCCATATGTCAACTTTTGATATTTTTCCTTAAAAATATTTAGTTTTTTAATATTTAATCTAAAGTGCCATGACGTCGTTAAAACAACCAATTTTGAGTTAAGAAGGCGTGAAAAAATAGTTTTAATTATCTGACGTACTTTATGTCTTTTCCAGAAAGGTAAAAATATTCCAAAATTTTATTTCTAGACATAACTAAATTCTTGCAAATGGAACGATGGTGGCTCGTTGGCATATATTAAAGGAGCATTTCTTTTTGAATAGTTTGATACCTTACACTTGATATTTTAAGTCAAATTAACACTAAAAAAGCAAGAAATAGGCATAGTAGTTGTTGCTAATAAAACATCCGGGCCGTGGCATTCGATTAAAAGAGTCATATGCATTTCGGCAATTTTGTCGGTAGGCTTGGAAATAAACAAAAACGTTGATGTTAAACAATGATGTTACATAGTTTAATAATTAAATGCGAGTTAGTTATTTAAAGGTATTGCTGTGTTTATTAATAAGGCATTTAGATTTAAATACCTATAAATATAATAATTTATAGTAATAATAATATAATAATTATTATTCTTAAGAGCAATGCCTACTCTTCTTATTTTTTTGCTTTTTTAGTGTTGATTTAACTTACTTAAAATATCAAGTGGGGGGTATCAAATTATAACGAGCCACCATTGTTCCATTTAAAAAAATTGAGTTATGTCTAGAAATAAAATTTTGGAATATTTTAACCTTTCTGGAAAGGACATAAAGTACGTCAGATAATTAAAACTATTTTTTTACGCCTCCTGGAATCAAAATATGGTCTGCCTTTGTATTTAGATTGTCATTTTCCATCGAATAGGTAAAAAAAATACAGGGTGTTCCATTTAAAACTCAAAAGTTGAGGTCATTTCCGGTGAAACCGGAAATCATCAGAAACAATTGAACACGTCATTCAATGCATTATTAGGTCATATATAGACATTCATATCATTTTTCCATCTTAAAAAAATCATCATTATTTCATTTTTTTCCCCTTAAAATAAAAAATTTTTAAACCCCAAAAAAGAAAAACGGAAAATTAAAAATAAAAAATTAAATTTTTATTATTAAAAAAAATTAGGTTTTAATTTTTAAAAAAATTTTTAAAAAATTTTAAAAATTTTAAAAAAATTTTAAAATTTTAAAACAAAAAAATATTCTAAAAATAATAAAAAATTTAAAAAAAATTAATAAAAATTTTTAAAAAAAAAAAATATTAAAATAAAATAATAAAAAAAATAAACAGAAAATTTTAATTTGGAAAAAACATAAAAAGTTTAAAAGATAATTTAAAAGATTATTTAAATTATTTTTTTAAATATTTTTTAAATTTTTTTAAATTATTTAAAAAAAAAAAAAAATAGGCCGGGTTTTTAAAAAAATAAAAAAATTTCCCCAATTTTAAAATTTTTAAAGTTTTCTAACGAAACCTGTTAAAACTAAAATTTTTTAAACATTTAAACCGTTGTTAATTTTTAACAATTTGCTAAGTTGACAATGGTTTAGAATGTTTAACAAAATGGGGGGTTTTGACGGTTCCCTTTAAAATCTTTGAATAACACTGAAAATGCGTTTTTTAAACATTCAAAACTCTAATCCATTGCAAAATTTTCGCAATAATCACTCCCGTATAATTTTTGCGGACCAGTAATATAAACTTTTCTTCATAAATTTAGTTCTAAATAGATTTATTATTATTTTACCTTAGTTCTAAAACTTTGGAAGTTTTACTACTTAATAAACCTTTTAAGCCATGGAAACAAATATTTTATATTTTACAATATAAATTGTCCAGGGAAATTTTCTGCTTTGTTTTCAGGAAGGTCCCAGAAAACGTTTCTAGGAAGTCTAGTTCATGCATTTTTTGAAAAATGCCTTCTGGGCCGAAAAATGTATTTTCCAATTGTATCATTACTTGCACCATTATAGGAAAGACTGCAAACTCGGAAAATTGTCTGAAATCGTTTCTCGGGGGATTTTGGGACTGCCCAACTCGACCCCCAAATTACCCGGGGGTGCTCGGGGGGTGAATTGGGGGAGAAATGGCAGGATGCCTGAAAATCGCTCCAAACTATAACTCGGGGGTTTTCGGGGTTGCCGAACTCAATTATAGCATTAGAGTTACCCGGGTGTGCTCGGGGGTGGCTTTGTGGGGGTGTCCAGGGGGTAAATTGGGGAAAAATAACAGCTTCCCTAAAGATCGCTTTAAATTCGTTACTCGGGGGTTTTTGGGGATGCCGAACTCGATTATAGCATTAGAATTACCCGGGGATGCTTGGGGGTCCCTCTGTGGGTTTGTCTGGGGGTCATTCTGAGGCGGAAATTGCATAGTCCATGAAAATCGCTCCAAAATCGTTACTCGGGTGCGCTCGGGGATGGCTCTGTGGAAAATGGTAAAGGTAAAAGTGAAAAATCACAAATTATAAAAATAATACTTTATTCAAATAACAAATAGGAGCTTTTATTAATCTTGAATTATTCATTATAAACTTAAATTTTTAACCTTAATACTAAACATCTTGTTCAAACTCTTCTTCTTTTTCTTCCCGTTCTTCATCTTCTTTCCCTCCTTCATTTTCTTCCCCGTCTTCATCTTCTTCTTCTTCACAATTCTTGGCCCCATTGGAAGTCCCTTTTTGATTTGAGCAATTGCCATCGCAATGCTTGCATGCAAGTGAACACTCCAACCCTAATATTTAGTTATTTAATATTCAATCTAAATTTTTATTATTCATACCCCCGGTGAAGTCTGATGCCAGAATTGAATTTAGCATCCCCGAAAACCACTAGGTAACGATTTTGGAGCGATTTTTATGGACGCTGCAATTCCCTTTCCAGACAACTCCACAGGGGAACCCAAAAAATGCGTAAACCAGACTTCCTAGAGTCGTTTTCTGGGACCTTCCTGAACACAATGCAGAAAACCCCATCTCGATATCTGCTGGCGATTTTGATCTAAATGCCCTGGACTAAAAGAGAAGCATTGGTTAATAATGCGGCCTAGAAAAGGAAAAAAAATAATCATGTGAATGTACAACTTGAATTTTGACAAATAATTTTTACTTTAGGATCAGCGGTGGTATAACATCTTATTTTTATTATTTAGATTTTTTATACAAGGTAAAGCATTGGAGATTAGAAAGGGCAGGTAAAAATAACTAGTTTTAAGAATGTTGGCAGGATATACCCAGTTAAAAAGCAAAAAAGGTTTTTTTTTTTTTTTTTTTTTTTTTTTTTTTTTTTTTAAGGCATGTACTATCCACAAAATGGGATCAAAAAAAAAAGGTGCTTTTTGAGTAATAAAAAAATACAAAAAAATGCCCACCCAGTTGCCCAACTCTTAATATTGTCTATTTTATTCTTAAAGTATTTTATAATATACATAATAGTAAGCTTTTTAAGTTTAAAAATATAGGTTTTATGTAGTTTAAAACCCTTCGGATTGGAAACATTACTTTTCCAAATAATTGAACACTTCTAATTTCATTAGTGAGATTTATTCAAAACTCACATTTTTACTATTTACTTAAGAGTGCATTTACGCTACACCTTAGGGGTCGGGCCAAAGGACGTGAAGACGGTGAGCGGAGACTAACAAACTCCCACACCACAATGTATAGCCGCATTAAAAATATTATATTTTATTTAGGTTCTTCCAAATTCGGTGGATCGATGCGATGCTGTTCCCTTTGAAGCCTACAGGAATTACTTTTTGGTAATATTTTTCGCTTAAATGACATAAATTATAATTTTTGGTAAGGAAATAATCTATGCCTCTGCTGTAGCGGGTTTTAAATATGAGTCGAATTAAGAGAAAATACTTTCTAGCTAATCGATTTTAGGGTGACTTTTACTAAGGGGAAATAAAAAAAAAAACCCCAAATTTGTATTACCAAAACCTGATTTAGGTTTTGGGTTTTTAATATGTTTTTAAATTATCGATAACTTATAGCGTTTTTGAGAAAAACTTATACCCCGAACCCGAACAAAATTTGGGGATAAATTTTGCGGGGAATGGACTCTTAAAAAATTAAACAATTTTTTTAGATATTCCAAAGAAAATTTTTTTTGAAAAAAAAATAAATATATTTTATATATATATATATATATATATATATATATATATATATATATATATATATATATATATTATATAAAATTAATATATATATATATATATATATATAATATATTTTTTATATATATATATATATATATATATATATATATATATATATATATAAGTTTATTTTTTAAAATTTTCGGGATTTTCTTGGGATTGGAAAAAAAAACGTTTTTTAAGTTTTTCTTTAAAATTTATGAAAAGACGTTTCCTAACTTCTATATATAATATGTATTTTTTTTTTATGAACAAATCAATCTTAAAACTAAGGGCTTTTACGAAAAACACTATTTTTGTTGTTGTGTAATCACATTTAATACTTCAAAAGACAAACAAAACTTAACATTTAAAACAGTTATATTCACAAAAAAGGTCTTCGTTTTTTATTTGTTCAAAAAAAAAAAAAAAAATATTATATATATGAGAACCTTAGGCCGAAACGTCGAATACATAAGAATTTTTTGGGGGTTTCCCCCCCCCCCCCCCCCCCCCCCCCCCCCCCCCGTTTTGGAAACCATAAACAAAAAATCAAGGGAAAGGTCAAGAAAATTTAACAAATAAACTTTTTTATATATATATATATATATATATATATATATATATATATATATATATATATATATATATATATATATATATATATATATATATATATATATATATATATATATATATATATATATATATATATATATATATATATATATATATATATATATATATATATATATACATATAGAAGAATTAGGCGAAGGAGTCAGCTACTTTTCGTATTTTTTTTTTTTACTCATAAAGCGCCTTTTTAATTTTGAACCGCTTTGTTGTAGTGAAAGTACATGCTCCAAGAAATATCCACAATTTTATTGGTTGGTGTAAGTATATTGGAGCACAAATAAAAACAATTACTAAAATATTTTTTTATTTTTTTTTGCCCAGTTAGTAACTTGTAAAATGTCAAAAAAAATCTGTAATACTCTTTGAAAATTTTTAAGAGACTGGTATTGGCCCCAAATTTATATCTAATACAGTTTTTGAGAAAACTCGATTTAAAAAATGATAACCTTTGCTCAAAGAATCCATGCCAAAAAGGGTATGTAGGATGTTTTCAGAGTGTGCTGATATTAAAACTCATACTAGTTTTTTCAATAGCCATTTTACCATAATTATCCGGCTACATTCTCTGACATTCAATTCGTGCCACTTTAATATTCTTAACAACATAAAATTTATATTATATTTAAAAAGTAAATTTATAGTGCAAAAAAACCTATTTTGGATTTTTATCGCATATAAAATTATTATTAATAAGTTTAAATTATTTCATAGACCTGATACACTTCTTTGGGCTACTTTACTGTTTTTACAGAAAACCATTTTCTTACTCTTTATACTTACCATGTACTATACTTGCCTCCCTATAATTAGTAGTAAAATGTACATAGACATATATATAAATAGAACATTTTATCGTAAAATATTGAATACTTATAGCTTAGTTAGAAAACCGCGTTATTAAAAAATTAAACTTTAAAAAAATATTTAATTGCAATTATTTCTTTTGTAATTTTATGAACAATAAACCTAAAAAAAGCTTTTTTAAATAAAAAAAATAATATTAAATGAAAAATACCAACCTGCATTTTCAAACAAATAAAATCGGATAACGTATTGAATGACCTATGCGATCAGAAAATTTAAAATGTTATTTAATTGTTTTTAAAAATGTATATTGCATTGTTATTTCTGGTCTGTTGCTACCATATCAAATATTTACCTGAAATACTATTATTATTGTTAAAAAAACTGTTGATTTAAAAGAGCACTAAAATATAAAATTTATTGGTTATGTTATGATATGATTAAACTATAAATACAAAAGTTCTGTTTTTGTTTGTGACTGGGTTTTATAGATTTTAAAATGTATAAAAGTAAGTAATACTTGACCAATTTATACCAGGTGTCCTGATAAGGTCGTCCTCCGGCGATATCTCGAGAACCCTTCATAGAATAGCTTTCTGAAAAAAATATTTTTAGTAAAATCCACCTTAAAAAATTCTGAAAATTATTTTCAACTTTCTAATTCCACCGCTAGAGGGCGTAAAACTAAAAACAAAATTAAAAACACGGACTATTTAAGAATATGCCATTTTAACTTATGCCATGGATAGTTTTCTTACAAACTTAGTAAAATAAGGACACCTTTTTCTGTTAAGCGTTAACTTGTCAAATATAGGGAGGGGGAGGAGCCAATGTACATTTAAAAAAAAATAAATACCTTTTTTTCGGCTTAACCGATTTTAATAAACTAGGTCTCGTTTGAAAGAGCTTTTACCAGGGCTAGAGATCAGATATTGGTATGATAAATTTATTGTTTTGTTTTATCCCTAGAGACTGATTTGTGTTAAAGGTATAAATTTTTTTTTTTTAATTTTTTCGAAAATTTTAAATACAATAATATTATTATTATAAGCCCATTAAAAAGAGCATAAAAATAAACAAAGAAACTGGTAAAAACCGCATTTCGATATCCTAATTAACCTTCGACTTATTGCCTTTTTAACTGCATTGCTCGTGTCCTTTCCTATTTTCAGTTGTCAGATTATCAACGCGGCGTTTTTATCGAGAATGCCATGACAACAAAAACCATTTGTTTCTCTCCAAATATTAAATAATATCTATAATATATTTATTATTTGTGTATTATCAATTTAATAACAGCCTTCATCATTACACGGCTCGTGGATAATAATAGTTATTTATTATCTACGGGCTTTGGCTAATTGTATCTTCATTGTGCTGGAATAGGATGCATATTTCCAGCTCCCCTTAAACGGGTTGCCAAACGGAGGCATTGAAAATTTTTTTAAAATACACGGCGAGCATATCGTATGCCTCGGTGGTGAAATAAGACTTAATTTAAAATTACTAAATAACGATTAACAACACTACTACTACCTAATAATAATAACAATGAACTACGATAAACAAAAACTAAATTTAAAATTATCAGGTTTGACAAGCAATACACTTTTGTCATTTTTTGATGTCCCTGTTTTCTGTGATTTTTGACGTCCCAGCACTCTCGATAAAAACGCCGCGTTGTTTATCTGACAGCTTAAAATAGGAAAGGATACGAGTAATGCAGTTTTTCGGCAATAACTCAAGACTTAATTAAGATATCAATATGCGGTTTTCACCAGTTTCTTTACTTTTTTATGCTTTTTTTAATGGGCTTATAATAATCATACCATAGTATTTCAATTTTTCGAAAAAAATTACAAAATTTATAACTTTGACAGAAATCAGTCTTTGGGGATAAAACAAAAAAATAAATTAGGTAAACCAATATTTTATCCTAAGCCCTCGTAAAAGCTCTTTCATACGAAACCTATTTTATCAAAATCGGTTAAGCCGAAACAAAGATATTTAATTTTTTTCAAATGTACATTTGCTTCTTCCCCCTCTCTACATTTGATAGGTTGGGAAAACGCTTAAGGGAAAAAACTTTCTTATTTTTACATAGTTTGTGAAAAAACTATCAACGACATAAGTTAATATGGCATATTTTTCAATAATCCGTGTTTTTAATTTTCTTCTTAGTTTTACGCCCTCTAGCGGCAGAATTAAAAACTTGAAAATAATTTCCAACATTTTCTTAAGGTGGGTTCTACTATAAATATTTTTTCCGAAAGCTATGCGATAAAGGGTTTTCAAGATATCGCCGGAGGACGACCTTATCAGGACACCCTGTATAAATTTGGTAATTGTTTAGATGTGTGGACCTATTTTTAATCATAAAAAATTGATAAATAGAGATATTGGCATGTTTTTTTTTTAGTTTTGTTCTGTCTTAAATTCTGTTCTGTGAATAATCCGGAAAAAAAAATGCAGTTTAATTTTCTTTTTGAAATTAAAAAATGGGTATTTTTCAGGTTTATCGTCTATAAATGGATTAGGTCTAGTAATTTCTAGTGATTTGATTCATATTTTACGTGTAAAGACAAATATATTTTTTTAAATACTATTTTTTGGATTTCTCAAATATTAAAAAAAAATGTGAAATAATTAAGATTTTTGTACTTTTTAATATTCTATTTTTGATTCACTTTAGGAATAAAAATATTTGAAAACTAAAAAAAAATAATCATGTTGATTTTACATTAAAAAAAATGGAGCCACACATCTGAACAATTACCATACATTTTGTGAATTTTTGGTAAAGGAAGGCTGCTTACAACCACTAATAATAAAATGGCCAATAAAGGAAAAAAAAATTCTTGTTATTACATCATTGCTATAAATTATAGTTTTTTATACTTATTTATGATGACGAATTTTGTCGTATTTTCTGGCGACTCTTTATTATTTTTTTTAAATTCCATTTAAGTTAACATATGATTAAAACTATGTTTTTAAGCAGACTTAAAATGATTTACTTTCTAACATACCATTGTCTATAAAATTTCTAAAACCTTATACGCCTAATAACAATGATTAGTCCCTTTTCCTAACAAAAATCAAAATTGTCTTGCTATTCCATGGCCCATAAAGTTTTAAATAACCGTCGAACTAAGACCTAACATTATTATTACATTGTCTCCTTAAATATTAGATAAAAATAAGAAAATACCTTGTAAACTTTAAGTATAATTTCTTGTTGTTATTTTACCCTAAGCACTTTGTAAATATATTTTTCAAAACTGTTTTTTAACCGTTGTAAATCATAACTGCCGAAATTATCTTTAGCAAACCATTTTATACTTTATACTGGAACTTATGTGCAACGTGCCAAAATCTGCATCGATATTTTGTTTTCAAAAACTCTTATCATGTGTGTAAGTGGACAATCTAATACAGACACATAAAAAGTGCGTACATTATTTAAAAGTTATGTTAATTATTATTATATGGACAATTTCAATAATATTTTTTTAATGCATTTTTTCAAACATAATTAAAAAAATCAAAAATATGTATATTAAACATCTTAATAAAAGTTTTAAAAAAATGTATGTAAAAAAATATATAAAAAGTACATTTCTTTGTATAATAGGTAAACATACACTGTGTTTCAAATTTCAACGAAAAACAATAGAAAACTTTTATATTACTTATAGGAAAATATTATAATCTATGTATCTGGTTTAGACGTGTAAATATCACAAAACGAATTTTTTCGCTGAATTTTGGAACATTTTTTATACAGTGAATTTACAATAATTTGCTTCCTTTAGTAAGCAAATTATGTATTTTCATTAGTAGTAAGTTATATCTAAATTATTATGTGACACACTACTTACTTATTAATAAAACCTAATTAAAATATTTTGATTTTTTTTTAACCTTTTGTTTAGGACCTTATAATCTATATTTTATTTATGTGCAAGTTCAAAATTATGTTTTTATCTGGAAGTATAGAATTTGGGTTAAAATACCTTTTGCAGCAATTAGCTTAAAAAGTTGCGAACAAGTTTTAATAATTAAGAATTATTTTTGAATTTATCCCTAATTAAGAAATGGCTTTAATTTAAATAAGAAATTTGAATAGTATGTAAGCCTAATTTTTACTCTATAATAAAGGTTACAGTTTTAATTGATGCAGGGCCTGGGCACTCCTAGTACTGACTAGTCCCGCTATGTCGCTAGTGTAACGTCACTTGTCACATTAATTCTCTATCTTTTAGTTCTGTCGGTCGACGATCTGTGATCTGTCAAAACCTACTGTCATTTGTATTATATATTATAATTTTTTTATTAATATTCATAATCTGTGATTTATATTTATAATTCAGACATTCGACTGTTTGTCACATTTTTAAATTTTTGGTAATAAATAATTGAATTAAAATGTAAAACATCATGGTTTTTAAGTGTTGTGTGCCAAATTGTTCTTTAAAGAACGCTGAATGGAAAGCGTTTTTTTTCACAGGAATTTACAGGTGAGTTTGCTTTAAGTGAAATTCCTTAAATCAATTTAATGGGGATATTGGATTTTTTTTTATTTCTGATAATACACATTAAAAAACGAAGAAAAGTGTTACTGTTATCAAAAGAGGAATTTACGGCAACAAAAAGTTTCATTATGGAATGTACAAAATAGTTATATTTATGAAAATGCAATTACCTTTACCTATAGGTTTAAATACATTTTTATTTTTAGATTCCCATATTTTGAATGTAAATAAGAAAAACAACAGAAGGGCCAAATACAAAACCAAGCATCAAAAACCACAAGTGACACAAAAAAGACATTTAATGCAATTTTTAAATAACATTATGTAATATAATAATAAATGTGTTGTTTGATTTATTGTTTATGGCAAAAGCAGTCAATGTGTTTATTCGACCTTAATTTTAGAGTAAAATAAACACATTGCGGATTATCGCAAAAATGAAATTAAAACTTTAAATAAATCTGAGCGCGCGCAATCGATTTTAGCGCCACAGCGGGGCTAGTCAAACTAAAATGACCGATAAAATAGAGTTCCCCATCTTTTTTTTTTAATTTATATAGATAATCTGTGAATTGATGTAAGTGAGCATATAAATAAAATAATCGTCGTTAGTTAAAAAAAAAAATAAATAGTAACCGTATAAATAATTTAATTAGAACTGGCTCATTAGAAGGATATATAAGCGATTAATATTAATTATTGTAGGTATTTTGGGAAAGCCATTTATCCAATTTTGTTAATCCAAATTATAGAAAGTTATATTATATACAAAATTAAACAATGCAAGTCTTTTACTTGGAATATATTTAATAAATCAAAAGCAAGTTGTTATTTGGAAAAATGCTTGATTTGTATTCTTAGTTGTGCTCTTTTCTATGACACAAATATTAGACGTTCTTAATAAGCACTTACTTTTTTTATTTTTAAAGCGCATATTGATTTATACATAGCTGCCTAATTTTATGGGCAAATAGAAAATAATTTATTATTACCCAAAAAAGTACACATGTCACATATAGCGGGGTTAACCCTAATTGCATTGATAAAACGTGCATCACAAAGTATCTCTTTTTATCATTAAAGGAATCGTGCATTTCTTATTGCAAATCTTTAAAAAAAATGCAGAAACGTTTAAATTGAGAATAAGAACCCAAAGAAGAGCTTGAAGAAGAAAGAGGTTTCAGCAGTGAATCTACTTAAAAATAATAACATAATTTACTTAAATGTATAATGTATCTAAATTATTAAAAATATTAACGTACAATCACAAATGTACCGGTTGTCCAAATAAGGACGCCGACATAACTGCAATCTTGAATCTAAAAAAGTGACATTTCTGTGAATTTTGCTATATTAGCCTAACAAAAAAAAACCTTATTTTTAAAGTCAAGGATAATTTAAACCTTTATTGTTTAACAATTTTTGCTGTATCTCTAAAAATAAAGTCGTGGTGGGTATTTAAAGGTTTCCGTAAAAACACCCTTCATTTTCAAAGCAGCTAAGCCGATTTTAACAAACTTGGGCTAGTTAAAAAGATCTTTTTTTTAGCTATAAATGTTATATTATTTAAAGTTTTGTTAGTTTCACATGTCGCCGTTAGAGGGCTTTTTTCGAAATTCCGACAGAAATGGTTAATTTTCTCAAAAAAATTAAATTCATTGGTATGATTTTTTTTAAGTTATTAGTTATTAGTTAGCTAATGCTTAAACACGCTCGCAAAAACCATACCCCGATCTTGTTCCTTACTTAAAATTTAGGCCACAGAAAATTTTATACGTCAATATCTCAAAAACTATAAAAACTCCAAGCAATTTTATATGACATGTATTGTTTCTTTTACGAAGCCTTTAATTTACGTTCAATAATCTTTTCGCCTGAATGCAATACTTTACGAATTATAATCAATAAATCGAATTTTCAGGATTTTTTAAAAGTATACCCCTGGAATTTGATTTTTTTATTATAACTCGTAAAGTATTGCATTTCAATGAAAATACTATATAACCCAAATTAAAAGTTCCGTAAAAATACATAATTAATGTATCATAAAATGTATTGTAGGTTTTATATTTTTGGAGATATTGACGTATAAAATTTTCTTTGGCCTAAATTTTAGGTAAGGGACAAGATATCGACATACGGTTTTTACGAGCTTGTTTGTGCGTTATTTAGCTTCTTTTGCATTATTAAATAATATACCAATGCGTTTAATTTTTTTAAGAAAATTAACCATTTCTGTCGGAATATCTAAAAAACCCCTCTAGCGGCGACATGTAGAACTAACAAAACTTTAAATATTATAACATTTATAGCCGAAGAAAATCTCTTGTCAACTAGCCTAAGCTTGTTAAAATCGGCTTAGCCGTTTTGAAAATACAGAGTATTTTTTACGGAAACCTTTAAATACCCCCCACCCCTTTATTTTTAGAGATGCAGCAAAAATTGTCAAACAAAAAAGATTCAAAGTATAGTGGACTTTGAAAGTCAGGTATTTTTTTGTTGGGTTAATGTAGTAAAATTCACAGAAACATCATTTTCTTAGATTTAAGATTGCAGTTACGCCACCTAGCGGTCATTTTAGAAACTTAAAAATAATTTCCAACTATTTCTCTTGACAACTTTTACTAAAAATATTTTTCTCCAACGCTGTGCGATAAACATTTTCTGAGATACAGCCGGCGTCCTGTTTTATTTGGAAACCCGGTACCATAAATAAAATAGGTTATTAAATTAAAGGTAAAATATATTTATTTAAATGAAAGATCTAATGGTATTATAGGCTGGCCTAGAGCGCTCTCGTAGTTATGGTTCAAGACGTTTAGCGTGTAACGACGCGTACATTTTAAAAACTGTTTTATCGCATTACAAAATAGATTACATGGTTACGATATAGTTCAGTAAATGAAGTCCGATGAAACCTCAAACCTGAAGATCAGGTTGGGCCGTCACATTTTTTTTTAATTTGTAGGTATTAATGTATACAATAACCTCTGAAAATATCATATATAAAAAAATGTCCGCAAGGGCCTAAAAATTGCCCTTAAGAGCCCGGAAATTCGGTTTTTCAACTAATTTGGTCGATATCTCCGGAAATATGACACTTACGCAATTCGTGTTTGGATGAAAATGAAGAGCACTTTATTATCTGCAAAAATGATTCCTATCACTTTTGTAAAAAATTTGATAGTTTTTGTAATAATCGGCCATAAATGTGCCGAGTATTTTTTGCACCTGACCCGTATCTCGAAAGGTGCTTTAAGCTACTTACACTTCCAAACGGGCGGACTAATTTTTAAATAACTCACGTAAAAATGAATATTTTTGCATGATTCAAAGTTTACATGAAAGAAGGAACTTGTAGTAATAATATCTTGTTACTGTTTCCTTTTTTGGGTTTCTTTAGAATATTAAAAACTCGAGCCAAAGTTAGTTTTTGCTCGATATTTTAACCCTCCTATCAATCTGTTCATATTTTTTTTTATAAAAAGTAATTTTACCGAATCCTTCTGAATAATGGGGCTTTGTAAGGTGTTGAATACATTCCGAAAGACTTAATGAATATTTTTTGTATATTTTTCTAAAAAACGTGTTTTTCTTAGGGCGGTTCTTTTAGATTCCAGGAGTTTTTAAAAATGCTCGGGTTTATTGCTAATTAATATATATTCAAGGACTATATCGGCTAACAATGCACATCATTCAAAAGCTTAGATTGTCCCCTTCTCGATAGCACTATTTTTTTTTCAAAATTTTTAGTTTCTCGGAAAATCGAGGAAATTCTCGTCCCGATAAAAACTCGACATTTTTTTTGGTGGTTACTTCCTCTTCGTGACCTTTTTATCAATAAATATTACATAAAGTACTTTAATAAGTGCACGAAAAAAAAATCTGCCCTTAAATCTTTTCTAAATAATTGAGTTATTTATTATTTTATTCCGTGCGCGTACCGTTCATGTATAGTATCGAACAGCCGTCTCTTACAGCGCATGCACCCACATTGGCTTTAATACTTTCTGCTCTTTTATTTACAAACAATCTGTGTAACTTTTTATTTTTGTTTTCAGAGAAAACGTCTTTAGAGAAAAACGTGGCAATATTTAAATTTTTCCAATTTTATTTTTGAAGCACAAGGTAAGGGTTTATTTTTGTTATCCAAAGTTACACAAAGATCATTTATTTATAATTTTATTTTTTTCATTTATATTAGCTGGTAGTTCACAGAACAGACAATTGGAACAAAAATCAAAGACTTTGTTGGCTTGTTCTTTTTTTCTCTTGGGGCTTTGGAGAAGGTCAAATCTTTTTGTCGAGTCTTTAACAAACTGACTGGATAATTTAGCTTGCAAATGATCTTTATTGAACTTGGAATAACAAAAATAAAAACTTACCTTGTGATCCAAAAAAGGAAACTGGAAAAATTTAAATATTGCCCCGTTTTTCTCTAAAGACGTTTTGTTCGTAACTAATATAAAAGTAAGGCGAAATTTTTTTACACTTTTTATATCTTCTTGATTAATAAATGTATGCATTCAAAATCTACAATCATATTTAGACAGATTGTTTATGGTCCTTAAATATTTATTAATTTCCGATAGACCCGAGCATTTTCGAAAGCTCCGGAAATTCAAAAAAACCGCCCCAAGAAAAACACGTTGTTTATAAAAATATACAAAAAATATTCATTAAGTCATTTGGAATGTATTCAACACCTTCCAAAGCCCCATTATTCATAAGGATTTGGTAAAATTACTATTTATAAAAAAAATATAAACAGATTGATAAGAGGGTCAAAATATCGAGCAAAAACTAACTTTGGCTCGAGTTTTTAATATTCTAAAGAAGCACAAAAAAGGAAACAGTAACAAGATATTATTGCTACACGTTCCTTCTTTCATGTAAACTTTGAATCATGCAAAAATATGCATTTTTACGTGAGTTATTTAAAAATTAGTCCGTCCATTTGGAAGTGTAAATAGCTTAAAGCACCTTTTGAGATACGGGGCAGGTACAAAAAATACCCGGCGCATTTATGGCCGATTATTGCAAAAACTATTAAATTTTTGAGAAAAGTGATAGGAATCATTTTTGCAGTTAATAAGCTGCTCATCATTTTCGTCCAAACACGAATGGCGTAAGTGTCATATTTCGGGAGATATCGACCAAATTAGTTGAAAAAACGGATTTCCGGGCTCTTGATGGCCATTTTTAGGCCCTTGCGGACATTTTTTTATATATGATATTTTCAGACGTTATTGTATACATTAATACGTGCAAATTAAAAAAAAATTGTGACGGCCCAACCTGATCTTCAGGTTCACACCTTCGTTTACTGTACTAATACATCAAATTGGTTTTCCTAGATTTCTTTGTTAGGGTTTGATTATCTAGTAGCCCAAAAAATGGTTAAAACATTTTTTAAGGGGTTAGTCTACTCGGCGCGCTCTAAAAAAACGGTATTTTCACTATTTTTTTGTCAAGCTTCTATCAAAGTTATTAATATAAAAGATGTTGGGCTTAACAAACACACCCTTGAACTTCTAAGAGACATAATAATTATAGGTAACGGTAACGCTTCAAAAAGTAGACATCTGAGTTACGTTCTTCATATCTTTGAAAGGAATCATCTAAAATTAAAACAGTTAGTGGCGTTAGATTGAGTATAACAGTGTGTTCGATTCAACCTAAAATCATTAAATTTTACATATAATAAACAAAATGACAAACTATTTTGAAAAAAAAAACAAAAAAGTGTTTTTTTTGTGGTTTTTGCTTAAAAAAAAAGTTAGTAAAAATTAAAATTTTAAGATGGTTGTAGGTCGAATCGACCTCAAAATTTTCATGAAAATCAGTTTAGTTGTCTCTAAGAATTGGACAACGTAGGGTCGAAAAACAGAGTTTCGAGATAAACACGTTTTAAGTATTTTTTTATCGAAAAACTGAAAAAAAAATCTTACCAATATCTAGTCATCGATGCCTGCACCATACAAAATTCCTTCTGCTTTCTTCAGGATTTGACTTTTATCTAATTTATCTTCTCTAAGCTTCATTCTGCCTTCTTTAGAAGCATCGAATGATTGGCGGTTTGCTAAAGCTATGCCCGCTTTGCCGCGTGTGTCGCGCTTGGATATTAAAACGTAAGGGGCAGAAAAGTACATTTAGAATGCTTGGATCATTACGAAATTGTCATAGAATGTTGTTAAATGCATAAACTAGAAAAATAGAAAAAGGAAAAAAAAGATTTTTAAAAATGACCGAGAAGGGACCCCTTAAGTTGGCGACATTCCCTTTAACTTAAACTACTAAAAAGATATTTTATTTGAAATAAACCCGAGTTATAAGTAATTATTTTTGAAATACTGAAATTTTGCAATTTTTGCACTAAATCTGCAATGTCTTTGGTATAAATTAATTTTTCAAAACCAAAAAGCCTTAAACTGGATTGTTTTTAATGAGTTCAGCAATCGACTAATGTTTCTTTTACATTGATACCTAATATGGATTGTTTTCTAAGGCCTTTTAAACAAATACATTTTTATAACAAATTTTCATCACTTCCGATGCATGAGCAAATATGAAATTTAAATTCAGCGGGTCAAAATACAGGGTGGCCGTCCATATTTTGACCCATTTTTGATCGCGAATAACTTTTGAACAAATAAAGATATCAAGATGCGGTTTCCATAAAATATACTTATATTTCTTTAAAGTTTATTCTCGTATCTTTACCATTTTTATGTGACATTCCATTAGCTCAAAAACAAAATGGCCGATTTTCCGATATAGGACAACTTTGTTATTTTAAATGGAACACCCTGTATATGTTTCAATATTTTTAAAATTTAATCTTTCCCCTTTAAAAGAATGTAACACAAGTTATGGTTTTCTTAAAAAATAACGCATTTATTGACCTCAAAGAATTGACTGTATGTCGAATAGGAATATTATTTTAAAAAGGATTTTTGAAAAGTAGTCTGTGGAAACAAAGTTATCTCGTTTTCCAGCAACAAGCCTCATTGTCTGACCATTGTTTTTGACAAGTTATTTTTAATTAGGAAGCGCAAAATGTTCTCGTTAAGCGAAAAAGGAAAATGTGTTATTATGTTTGCCGAAACCAAATCAGTAAAAGAAACCCAGCGAAGATTTAGAAACATGTTTAATAAAGCTCCACCTACAAAAAATTCAATTAAAAATCTGTTACAGAAAATTCTGGAGTACAGGATCTTTAGCCGTAAAAAAATTAGTAAACAATGAGAATTTGCTAAATTAGACGTTACAAATTCTGGAGATAACTCAGGAAGATCCAACATTGTCAACAAGAAAAATCTCCAAGTTCAGTCCATATTCCTAAAACTACAGTACAAGAAATCATGAAAAAAGAACTTAAAATAAAGCCATACAAAATTCAAATGTTACAAGAAATAAAAAAGAAACTGATTTTCCACAAAGGGTGGAATTTTGCCAGAAATTCAAAATTTAGTAAGGAACAATATATATTTTTTTGGATAGACTAATAATGTCAGACGAAGCCACATTTCACCTCAATGGAAAAGTAAATAAGCATAACTGCAGGTTTTGGGCAACAGAAAATCCTCGACAATATAACGAACACGTTAGAGATTCGCCAAAAGTCACAGTCTGGTGTGTATGTCAAAGCAAAAATTTATGGGCCATTTTTTTTCATGAACCAACTGTAACCTCTTGGACTTACGGCCAAGTATTGCTGAAATATTTTTATCCCTGGACACAAGAAAAGATCTATTGGAATTTAATCTAATTTTCAACAAGATGAATTTACCATATATTATGCTAGCACTTCAAGTTCACTGACCAAGCAGTTTTTTGGAGACCGGTGGATTGGAAGAGGAGGCCCTATTTCGTGGCCACCTCGTTCACCAGATTTGACTGTTCCAGATTTTTTTCTGTGGGGATATGTAAAAGAGAGGTGTTATAGTCCACTTCCCCAAAATTTAGAGCAATTAAAAATTAATATCCGAAACATAATAGAAAATATTCCTGAAGAATTTTTAGTCAATAGTTTAATAAGTTTTTTCGAATTTAAATAAGTGCGTCGAGAAGTCGGCGGAAGGCATTTTCAACATTTACAGTAGTTTTTTAAAGTAATGTAACCTTATTGTAACTATTATTTTGTGAATAACCTAAACCTTTGGCGATCCTTTTTTTTTTTTTGTAACATATGAAGCAAATTTTTTAATTGTTAAGTAATATTGTTGGTCGACATGCAGTCAATTTTCGAAGGTCAATAAATACGTTGTTTTTTTGAGATAACCATAGCTTGTGTTACATTTTTTTAAAGGGGAAAGATTAAATTTTGAAAATATAGAAACATATACAGGAGTGTTCCATTTAAAATAACGTAGTTGTCCTATAATGGAAAATCGGCCATTTTGTTTTGAGCTAATGGAATGTCTAATAAAATCGCGAGGTACGAGAATAAACTTTAAAAATATAAGTGCATCTGCAAAAACCGCACATCTTGATACCTTATTTGTTCCAAAGATTATTCTCGATTTAAATGGGTCGAAATATGGCCGGCTCACCTGTATACATAAAAAGTACACAATGAAAAAAAAAAAGACTTAAAATCCAGAACTGGCACTAAAGATAAAAACAGTAAGAAAAGTTACTATATAACTACAAGTATTAAGTTTTGTCGCTTACCTTTAAATCTTATGAATCTTCTTAATGAATAAAATGGAAACAATAACCAGAAAATTCAATTAACTTGTCCCATTTAATAAACTCGGAACAAAATATGGTTTTATGCAATAGATCTAATTAATATCCAAAACCCTAAGGTTTGTTCGAGTGAAAGGTGGTTATTTATTAATGCAAGTTGTATAATGTTTTAATTGCATTCTCATTTATTTTGCAGCAAAACTGGCTTGCTAAAGTAAAGTAAGTTAAAGTTGCCCGAGTTGATTATCAAAACCAATGTTTACACCTCATTCGTTCTTAAAATTGTTTTATGTGAGCAGTTTATACATGGAACAAGGTAATTATATGTTACCAAACCTCTGAAAATTTTTATCCTATAGAAAAACAAAAAAACGACAATTTTTGGCACAGTAAAACCTACAATTTTGTATTCCACAAATTTTTACGTATCATTAAGGGTTTTTAAGTTATTTTGAAGAAAAAGGCTATTTTTTTCAAAATTACAAAAATGTCTCTTTCACTTTAAGCTCAAATTTTTTCAAAAATATGTACTTTAAACCGGTCAAACTTACTAAGCGTATTACAAATACATAAATAAAGTGACAAAGATTATTTTTAATTGGGGTGGTAATTAGGGGGTGATTTTCACATTTTTTTCATTAAAAAACAAAAAGAGGTAAACTTTATTTTGGTCATAACTCGCTTAATTTTAATGATAGAGACTTTTGTAAAAAATAAAAATAAATGTTTTTTTTCAAGTACTTCAAAGAAGGTTTTATGAGCCAAAAAATGCATAATTTTTTGGTCATGTTACGTTGAAATTTTCAATGTTGACCTTTGACAAATAAGAACGAACCTTCAACAGGCTATAACTTTGTTTGTATTGGGTCTATGGACATCATATATCCACCATTTTTTTATAAGCTACATTTTTGGTAAAAATGATTGTTTTCAATAAAATGCTTACTTTTCGAGTTATTTGCGAAAAACCGTCTGAAAACGTGTTTTTTTGGTTAAAAAATTGACATTTTCAATTGCAAATAACTCGAAAAGTAATGCCTATCCATTTTCGAACTTATTTTTGATAAAAAAAATTCCACCTCCGGGAAGGGGTGGCATCCACCCCCAGAGAAAAAACAACTAATTTTATTGGGTAAACTTTGTTTAGTAGAATACAAAAAATGATATTTCACTGGATATTTTTTTTTTACAGTTCCTGGGTTCCTAGGTAAAACTCTAAGGTGACTCCGCTATACTGTTTTTTTACTTTTGAGTTTTTATAAAAATGGTAGACAAAGCTTAAAAAAGCATGCACAATTAATGGAAAACATTATTTAAAAGAAATCGTATTGGTGCTTTAAAGTTAAAATTATTTGTTAGTTAGATCAGTTTTGTTTAGGTCCTAGAATATAGAGTGGAACAAATATTAAATTTACCCAAATAAAGTTGCACAATTTTGGTGAATAATCTGATACCGTTTTAACGATACAATCAGAATAAAAAAAATATATTAAATGAAATTTATTATTGACTTTCTTACTAAATAGTACAAACATTATAGTAAAAAAAGGTCATTTTTGTAATTAATGTTAACAGATATCTGGCAACGCCATGACTTTCGGAATAACCTGTAGATTCCTAAAATCAAAAGCCAACCAATTTTTTTTCAAGCATTTTTTCTAAACATTAATTATTAAAAAAGGGCCTTCTTTTCGTTTTTTTTTTAATATAACAAAAATTACCGGCTATATCACTTTACCTATAGAATGTTTGTAGAGAATTTAAAAACCTACAAAATAGTTTTTGAAAAATCCCTATCAGAATATTTTTCACCGAGAAAAGCCAGAAAAACGCTTAAAACAGACCTTTTTTCAAAAAATTCGTATCTACGTTAATTTTAAATATTAAGGGCTGATTTTTGGGGAAATGATAGTCAATAACATATACTCTGAGCTGTCGAAAGATGAAAATTGTCGCATGAATAGTTTTTATTCAATCGCACTATAAATAAATGCCTAATTTGTTTATAATGCGATTGAAAAAAAAAACTATTAATGCGACAATTTTAAACTTTTTGCAGCTCAAGGTATATGTTATTAACTATTATTTCCCAAATTAGCCCTTAATATTAAAAATAAACGGGGATACGAAATTTGGAAGTAAGGTCTGTTTTAAGCGTTTTTCCGGCTTTTCTCGGTGAAAATTGTCGGATCGAGATTTTTCAAAAACAAATTGATATAAAATATAAAAAAATGAAAGAATAAAAAAGTTTGTCCGTTTTTTCCATCTTTTTTTACATTTTATCAACAGAGCTTTCTTTTTTTTATTTTAGCCAATTACAGCTGGTTTTTTAATACATTTCGGATTTGGCAAACATTTTATTTTTGCTAAGCCAAACGTCACCAAAGAATTTTTATATATTAGGTTTAAAAAAGTCACCCTTATCGAATTTTATATAAACAAATATTAAATAAGAAATACAAAACAGCTAATATTTAACTCTATTTAAACCAAAGCCAGTAAAAATAACCAATTCTTTTCTTAAAGGTGTAAAGATTTTTTTTTAACTTATTTTTTAAAAAGGTAATAGTCCAAGCAATTTTAACGGAGTTCGATTCAGTTTTAAATTGTCTTTGTTTGAAAATACCAGCTTTTCTACTTAACCAAAAGAATATGATAATATACTTAGAGCAAAAAGGTTTTTTTAATTATTATTAATTATAACTTATACACAGGCGTGGTTTTTTGTCGCGGGAAAAAGCAAAATGGGGGACAATTTGGAATATTTAGACATATTATTATAATTGTTTATTGGCAATTTGCAAAAGCATCCTCAAATTTGGATTACCATAACAGAAATTAAAAAAAATATTTGGGTAATTATTGGGCATGAATATTGTAAAGGATTCAATGAGATGGAGGACAAAGATAATAATATTAATATATGTAATATATTATAACATTATAATAATCTAATAGAGTCTTTATATCTTTTAAATACACATTTTGTACACAAGAAAATCAAAACTTGCACGTGTTTTGCAAACAACAACATCCATCTTCGATAACAGAATGCGTACTAGCGTTAAGAGTGCATTTACGCTACACCTTATGGGTCGGGCGAAAGGACGCAGAGACGGTGGGCGGAGACTAACAAACTCCCACTACCACAATTTTCGTATAGCCACATTAAAAATATTATATTTTATTTAGGTTCTTCCAAATTCGGTGTATCGATGCGATATTGTTTCCGATTGCAAACCTACAGGAGATAACGTTTTTCGGTAACTATTTTTCACTTAAATGATATAAATTATACACCATTTGAAAGGTAAGGAAATAATCTATGCCTCTGCTGTAACGGATTTTTAAAATATGAGTCAAGTTAAGAGAAAATGGTATCTAAACATAACAGATTTTAGGGTAACTTTCACTCAAGGAAATATTAAAATCTAAATCCAAATTTAAAAAACTATTACAGCAGAAGCCTAGATTTAAGTGTTGGCTTTCATATAGTTTTTAAAAATTATCGGTAACTTTAACCGTTTTTGAGAAAAAAATTATGCCCAGAACCCCCAATTAGATCCAATTTTCGCGGCGCAAATGGACTCTTAAGTCGTGGCTTGGTGTGTGTATGAATTTTTGCGGCAGCCGCTGCGGCACCGATGAAGGCACCGCGTGGCAAAAAACGCGTGTGTGTACCGAGCCTAAATCCGTCCAAAATAGCCGTAGCAAATAAAAACGACGACTACTTGATTCAAAATTAACAACTCTAACGTAGTCAAGGCACTTGCAACTATATAACTAAATATTTTGACGCGCAGGTATCAATAAATGACATATAAGAAGTCATTGTTTTTCGAATGATATGTACTATCAGAATAAGAGAAAATATACCGGTGATCCCATTTAAAAATTAAAATTACCAGTCTTTTCCGTTTAAACCGGAAGTGATACAAAACAATTGCATAGGTCAAACAAAGCTCATTTATTTCAAAGAGACAAATAGACGTAATTAATTAAAAAAATTAATTGGTTTCATTTTATTTAAAATAACTTGCAGCTATACTTTCATAGGCAACGTTGCGGATCCGTAAAAGTCTATTTATAATTAACTTAAAAAAATGTAGTTTAATTAAAACACAGCTAATTGTTTTGGTTAGTGATATAATGTTTTAAGACAGAGATTTGGTCTAAATTATAATGGGTAATTGTTAGAAATTTTGAAACTATGTATTACTAAATTATTTATCAGTTTGTAAAATTAAGCCAGAGAATATACGCTCTGCAGACATATCCCATATTCTGGTACGCAGTTAAAAGTAACAACCAACTTTAAAATTTAACACGTTTTTCTTTTATTTTCTTACAGCTTTAGAGTCTGGCAATTCTACATCAAGAACCAATATGTATGGAAATAAACCGATTCGAAACTGCAAAAGTAACAATTTTCGGGCGTTTTAACGTTTGTACACAATGCGCTTCCGAAGTAAACGACGAGATCATAGCAAAAGAACATTTTCTAGTTTTGTGATGCGAAAGATTTTCATGAATTGGGCTTTCGCTACGTTTTTCATCTATTAATTCTATAGCTCTCTATAAACAGAATAAAATAAATTTTTTGATAGTAATATTATATTTACAAATATACGAGCCCAAAATAAATTGTTGTGACAAATATTTTTCTTAATATTTATCACAACAATTTATTTTGAGCTCGTATATTTGTAAATATAATATTACTATCATTCGCTTAACGTTATAAGGTTTTGTAAAAAATAGGACCTTTACTTTTAGTAGTTAACTTTTAATATTTTATTTAATATTAAATATAACTTATAGAAAAAAGGTTTTGGAAATATAAATTTACCTAAATTAGTCCAGTAAATGAAGGGACAAAGCGGTAAATAAATACTGTTTTCCCTTGTGGCGCAATTTTTAAGTCTTCGGGGATGCTTTCCAGCTAAAAAAAGTTTATCAACATTAACAGGTGGGAAAGGGCTGAAAATGGCCCCTCAAGGCCCGAAAAATGGGTTCCCCGCTAATATCTGCCAAAATATGCAAATTGAAGAATTTTTGTTAGGACAAAAAATGAAGATCGCCTAGTAATCTACAAAAATGGTCCTTGCATATTTTTTTAATCAACAGTTTTCGAGATAACGGGACCCAAAAGTACCCTCATTTCAGCTGCCGCTCTACCGCTAGAATGCCGTTATATTCATGGATTCACTTAGAAGCGGGCGGACGAATTATTCCATTACTCGGGCAATAATGTAAATTTTTTAATCATTCAAACTTCATCGGAATGGCAAAAGCCGTACTTATCATTGAATGTGAGTTTGTGCCCATTCTGATTTTTCTAGAATTTTTAAAAAAGCGCTCAAAGTTTTTTTCACAATATTTTGAGAGTATCTCATTAATTTATGGATAGTTTTTGAAAAAATGGTTTGTTATTATCATTTATTTTTTATAATGAGACCTTAGCAAATGTTTAATGATTCCAGAAAATTTCCTTTATCATCTTTTTTGAGTTTTGATAAAAAATTGTTTTGCCCAGCTGCATTTTTTAGCCGTTCCGGGCTATCTATCCAGTGTGGAATGTTACGGATTTTTCGACGGCCGTTTTTGACAAAAATATTGGTTTTGCGAAAAAAATGGTAGGGACCATTTTGGTAGATTTTAAGGCGATCTTCATTTTTTGTCCTATCAAAAATTCTTTAATACGCATATTTTGGCAGTTATTCGCGGGAAACTAATTTTTTTGACTTTGGGGGACTATTTTTAGCGGGGTCCCACGTCGGAATAGTAATAAACTTTTTCTCGCTCGAAAGCATCCGCGAAGACCTAAGAATTGCTCCACAAATAAAAACTGTACAGATTTATTTACAGCTTTGGGTACTTTCAGGTCTTCAGTTACTGAAATAAATGTTTTATTTACTAAATTTAAAAATGTGTCTTTTTAACTTATAACGATTTATTAGCTTAATAACACATTATATATTTTAGTGATCAGGGTATTTTAACTAACATGAGACAAGCTTAATGGCGGATTTCCTGGTCAAAATTTAGACAAAATTGTGACATGAGCAAAGCTGCAAAACGGCTTTATTTTTAAATTTAAAAAAATGAAAATTTACGATATGCAAAAATAAAAAATGTAATTATAGAAAATTGAAATTAAATACATAAAATATTAAAAATATCACAGCTTCTGTTTTGTTTACGCAACTGTTTAAACAATAATTAAAAAGCCTTTACTGGATACTCTCCGAATGGGACCACCTCGATGCTGGTCCCAGGGTATAGATTATGTCTATACGCAGAATCGATTGACCCTGACGAACTTTGAAAGATCGCTTAAAGAAAACTAAAAAAAACAATACAAAACATAAATAATTATCAATTGTTTTCTGTATACAGGATAATTAAAATTTGACCCTTACCATTGGAATTTCAAAAACTATAGGATACAGGAAGATGGTTAAATTGGAGAAAATTTGCGCATTTATGGGTCCTACAACATGCCGTTTAGAAAGTTTTGAAATTTTAAGCATTTCCAAAAATATCCGAGAAAAATGGAAACTCTGAACCATTTTTTTTCTTTCATTTCCAAAACGGACATAAAAATAAATTTCACATAATTCATTGTTACTTTTTTCGTGCTATTTAATAATATTTTTAGCTTGGACATCTAACATTTCGTCACTTGGTCCCTATCATAAACTTAATTTTTTCTTATGGACTCCATATTGGATTTTTACGTAAGTTAATAGTGATTTTTATTCTGATTTCTACAATATATAACAGGTTGTATTTTAAAAACCAATAACCTTTTTTTTTAATAAATATCTGCTCTTGATTCTAGCGAATATTTTTGTCCTTTTCTAAAAGTATAATGTCGGCACAAACTTTTGGTAGAGATGGGTTATTTAAATAAAAAAGAAAACAAGATTTAATGATAAAATTTATGTTCTTTCTTAGAGTGACAGCTTTATCGCCCACAGTGATAAACTATCCACAAACGTTTGCCATAGCAATAGACAGATATTTTCTTGTGTTTCAATGGTTAGGCCGGCGTGATTGTCTGGTTGACTTGATGTTTCGCCAACACGAGCAGTTGGCATCTCCAGAAGTTGTTTCCTGGTTGACAGTATGCGAACTAATGGGCTTTGCGTGGTAGTAGCTCGTATTTATACGTTGGGGAGGCAGTGGGCTGGGCTTCGGTTTCTTTCGGTTCCGGTCGGTTTTGTTCATAAAGGGTGCAATTCTAGCACCCTTAAACAGTCCAAAACCCATTGAAACATTAGACAATGGCCGCGAAAGCCTTTCACAATTTATTTAGATATGTTCTTCGCGAACCTCGGTCAAACGTTCCAGTCGCGATTCGCGGCCGTATTAGATCGAGAGCTGCTGAACAATTATGAGTAGGTTGGTAGGGAGCCAGTATCCTTCAGCCAGACCTTACCTTTTACGTTTACTTAAAACTATACGCGTTTGCGCTTTTAGTACAAAAATACCTATGTTCTTTTGTTATTCATTAATTATTAGTTTCTGGGTCCACTCTGTTTTTATACAATATTCTTAGCTTTTAAAAAGCTCCAAATCAGGTAAATGTTCCAGATTTAATAATGAACTTCTGTTTTCGTACTAATTATACTGGACTTGTAATATAGCTTAAACATTTTTTTATTTTCATAAAAAAAAACTTTTCTGAGGTTAATCTGTACATGTTAATCTCTTTTGACAAGTACTGACATTTTATTTTTACAAAAAAACAAAAATATTTGTCGGAATCAAGGCCAGGCAGGAGAATAATTATTCTTTAAACATTAGGTCCAGAACTTTTAAAGTGCAAAATATTATAGATTGTTATAATTAGAATGTATTTACTTGCACAAAAATTAACTATAGCGCCCAAAAGAAAAAATAAAGTTGATAATGATGGACTGTATTAATTGTGGTCTGACAGAATTTTGGTAAAGTACTAATGTGCCAGATCAATTCTGTATAAGAGCAATTAAAACCAGAAATTTTGACGTGTGATTTTTTCTTGTACCTAGTATAAAAAATCATTAAAATAAATATTTTAGGGGTGGGCTGGCAAACAGTTTTGACAAAAGTAGGGGTTTTATACTTAAATTTTTATATTCTGCTGATTAAAACTACTTTAAATAGTAAATCACTGTACTTATGTCTTACACATCAATTTTGCAAAAAACGTGAAAAATAATTTAATTAAAAAAATTGCTCAAGTATTATTGTGTCAGACCAGTTCTATTTAAAAGTGGGACAAAAACCAAAAATTTTGTCTTTAATTTTCGTTTACGCGTTATATAGAAAATTTATTATTACAATAAATATTTTAAGGATGGTGTGGGAAACAGTTATACAACAGCGGTGCGAGATTTAATTTTTTGTATTCTTTAACAATAATTTTACAAAAAAATTGATTTTTTTTAATGGTCAAGTTACAGATTGCCAGACCAATGGTTTATTTATTATTCAATATCCAGAAAGTTATAAAGTCTATTTTTGAACCTATTCTCTTTCACCATTTTTTACGACGGTCGCCGCTTGGACTAATACTCGTATCTTCTATAACTTCTGAGAACCCAGTGGTAAGGGCCAAATTTAAATTAGCCTGTACAGACACCCATGTTTTTCTATGTTTTAAAATATTTAAAAAAAGTTTAAATTTTTTTCCAAATTATTTTCCCATATTTTTATTTTTAATGTCACACTGGTCAACATAAGGCAAAAGTCCATGATTGTATTTTACTTTAACCTTTCTTTAGCTAAAGTAGTTTAAAACCGTCACACTAGACAGCTTACTTGTTTAAAAAATAAATAAATGTATTTTTAAACACCCTATTTAATATATCTACTACAATAATAGCACCGAACCATGGGTAAAAAGTCACACAAAATATTATCAGTTTTGCAAAAGTTTTCATACAGAACTGATAAGAATTGATAATATTTCTGTAAAGCTGTAAGCAATTTAGTTTTACATCAGAATCCAATATGTTTGAAAATACACCGATCTAAAATTGGAAGAGCACATTTTCGGGAATTTAAATGACTTTACAAAATGTACTTCCGGAACACGAGAGTTGCTCGTAAAATAGAGAAAAAGATGCCTTTTAGCATTACGCTAGGTGAATATTTGAAGCACGAAAATATTCAATTTTATACATTTAAAAGGCTTTCTTACATTAGCACTTTATTATTATAATGAGTGTTGCCTTTTTAAAGGTGCAGAATTTTACAATAAAATAAAACTCACAAGAATCGTGTTTGTGGTCATGGTAAGGGCTTTATTGGAAATACAATTTTATGCCATAAGTGTTGTTCCGTCATTACTTACTTTTTTATTTACTAAAGTTTTAGGTAAGCTTCTAACTATATAAAATTGTAATTTGTATGCCTTCACTTATATTGATCTTATTTGACCACAAGTTTTATCAGTTTTACTAATTTTGAAACATATCATATCTCTGTATTTACCTTAAAAATTTGGGTATTTTTCTTGCTTATCAATGGTATTTACCATTCTTTACCGCACGATTTAAATCATATTTAACCATTCTATTTTTTTCTCCATTTTACCTTTTATACAAAAAAATTGCTACGTACCAATCTACAATATCAGGAACTTACGAGAAAAGGTGCCGGTACTCTGTGCGTAAACAAACGTACTTACTACGTTTCACAAATAAAGTGACCATTACGAAGCGAGATATCCTTCTCCATCTTATAACCTCATCCATTTGGTAAGATACTTTTTTTATTTACTTTAAATACAGAAAAATAAATAAGCGAACGAATTATCCAAATAAGTCAGTCCCAGCTATAATATTATACAGTCCACTAAGTTACTTTGCGTAATAGACCTATACAAAGACCTGATTGCGTAATACAACAAGTGTTTAAACATGATTTTGGGCATATCGACTTAGCGGCTGGCCTAAACAAAGTGCAATCTAAAAGGTGCCCGTTGTTACTGTTTTATTAGCGACTCTAGTTATGTTTACAAAAAAGAATATAAAATTTATAAATTAATCAATTTTAAATGCCATGGGCCCATAATTCATAATAATGCGACTATGAAAAGTTTTTTTTTTATAAACTGATGATAAAAGCTCTTTCACTTTAATGCTATTCTATTGGAAAACAAAGAAGATAATTAGAAATCCATGGCGCTTTTAAGGAACTCTAGTTAATTCCATAAGTCCATAAAATATATAGTAGCTTTGCGTGAACCTAATCACCTTTTTATTATGGACTTTTGTATTTTTTTTTCTTTATGATAGCCCACGAAGGATTAATGCCTAAGTACTAGGAAACCGTGTGCCAGGTTTTTCAATATCTAAGTACTAAACCATGAAGAATTGCATTTCAAGCACTTTTTAGACATTTAGGTAATGCCACGAAGGATGATATTTAAAATAGCTACTACTTAATATGACTTTTCAGCTGGGGATGGACATAGCCACTTTAACAAAAATGAGCCTTGTTGCCAAACGTAGAAACGAAAACCAAGAGGAATCTTGTTCTTGACAATTTATCAAACATACGACACACATGTTGATAATTAAGAAGCTTCAGTTTTTTTTAAGATAAGTACTTATCTATTTAGCGCGACTGTCGCCCGCGGCTTGTTCATTATTGTTGCCGCGGAATGTGGATACCAAACCAGTGCGCGAGATAAGGCAAACACTGCCGTGGTCAAACTATGTTTAGTAAACCACGCACAGCCGCCTCGGGTGGTTAATTAAAATCCTGTTGCAACATCTATCAAAGAGTAAATAGCTCTAATTGCTTCGCATAATAGCAAATTAACTTATCTAAATCCTTCCCAATAACATGCTTTACAGCAGCATCAGTTTTTAACCGACTTTAAAAAAAAAAGGAGGTTATCAATTTGACATGTATAGATTTAATATTATTGGAACTGCAAAATATTTACATTTTATAGTCTTTTATAGATAGTCTCTATAGCTCAAATAAATATACAAAATTTTGTTGTTGTATGTATGTATGTATGTCTTCTCTTCCCTGTTTCATATTGTATATTTTGTATCTATTTTGATTAAGTTTCATATTTTATGGCTTGGCTGGCACCTACCTTAAAAAAATTGTAGGTCCCTTATTTGTTCCGACCTACTTTTGATTTCGTTTTTTTTTTTTTTGAATAATTTAGTGTATGTATAAGAAATATTGTTTTATGATTTTAAGCGGATATCTTTTAAATTTCTTTTTTTTATTATGTTTTTATTTTTATTTTCACTTAGAGTAAAAAGTGTCGTGTAAAAATAATCCATGATTATTGGAATAAGCTGTTTAAATGGGCGGTTATGTCGGCCCTAAAATATGCTGAACAACGATTTTCAAAGTGAATTTGCACAATATGCAAGCACTGTCTGGTTTATATTTAAACTGACTCTCAGCTGTCTTATAGACTATTGCTGGAAATAGTGTTGCCGATTTGAAAAATAATAATTAAGCATTAGGTGCATATTATACCTAACGTCATAACCAATTGGATAAACAAAAAAATCTTTGGACTCTAAAAGTGTAATTATTGGTTTTGTATTTGCATTCTTTTCGCATCGTGTTTTCTTTATCGACTACAAATCAGGCTAAAATATTATACAGTATTTACTTTATTTAGAAATACCTTAGTGTTTGCTTTGGATCATTTAGGTCAAATGGGAACAGTGGTACTGTTCTTTTAATAAAAAAAGAAGTAAAATAGGAAACGATTTTTTGGTTAAAGTCAGATATTTTTTTAACTAAATAGAGAAAAGAATTATAAATTTCCAATGCTAGTTTTAGGTTAGTGTGTAAGCCGGACTGATTTAGGATCAGCATAATTATAAGTAATAGCTTAAAGCATAGAATAAGCCATGTATTTTGTTTAAATAGGCCTTAGTAAGAGAAAAAATGGCCAGCTTATATTTTCTTGTTGGAGGTATAAAATAAATATAAAAAAATATATTTTAAAATTATTTTTATTATAAACTGTATAAAGAAAGAAGACAAAAGGTAATGAAATAGTTAATGGTCATCAGGTAATTATATATTATTTAAATTAAATAATGTCTAATAAATAATATAAAGTGTAAAAAGGCATAATTAACTAACTTACCCCAAAAGCTACTTATTTCCCGGCGTATTTTTTTATAATGATTTATTTATTTTCATCAAACCTTAGACGTTTATAACAGGAAATACAAATAAAAGTTAACAGATAATAAACAACAATATATAAAATTAAACTAACAAACACTATTAATTATAATGACTTTTCCACAAATATTTTTTTACATTTTCTTTAAAAATTAAAATATTTTTATTTTTTTTAATTTGGTGGGTAATTATACATTAAAATTAAAATTATGTAAAAGTGATTTTTTTATTTGAATAGGTTAAAAAAAATTCTGTCTGGTATTATGTTGATGTATATATGTATTACATTTGTTACTGTTAAGTTTATATTAAAATGTTTTTCTTTAATATATATAGCCTAAATTTCCTTACAATTTTTTAACCTATGTACATGATTTAGATCCAAGTAACCCTTTCGTTCATATAAATTTATTGTTGGTTTTAAGAATGGCAGTTTGTTATTGCGTTTAATAACTTTATTTTGCAGTTTATTTAAAAGTTTTAATATTGTTGAATAAGCAGTTTCCCAAATAGGGCCCCAGCGCCGACTTTGGTACTGACGTGGGCGCTATCGTCAACGACATATTTATAAATCCTGAGTTATGTTTAACTTTGGCATTTGGACTTTGGCTTACCGTTTGTAATCTAACCTTACTTTTGGAACATTTGTTTGTTAATACAAGCCTAATACTATTCTCAACAAGGTAATTTTTATCGGTATTTTTGCCAAAATCCATTTGTTTAGAAAAATTGGACAACGTTAGGTAAAACTGTAGATTAAAACATAGCCCTGTCTTAATGGCAGTGGGCTATTAATAGCCTAATTTTTTCTTTTTTTTTCTGGTATTAATAACGCTGTTGTTATTAAAGTTAAGAAGTTAGGAAAAACTGCTTAATATTTGCATTTAGTCCTTTGTTTTTATTAACACTTTAAGCTCCAGGCTACTCAGGAATGACTTGGAACTCGGACCGAACAATATATTTTTTTAAATTTTATGTTATTATAGCTATTAATGTTTTTGCTTACCCTAGTAAATATTAAATAATAACTTTATTTGTTAAATAAAGCTGCGTACAGATATAGTACACGTGATCCATCCAAAGATTTCACAGCTACATATAAAAAGTCGTGATCCTGAGTACTGACATTGATATTCTTATATATTTTTCGACGCTGAATTCGAATCCAAAATCAGAATTTGCCCAGTACTTTTAGATTTTGCCTCAGCACTTCCCAGCAACCACCAAAAGGTGAAAGTTCTAGATTTTATAAAAATTTATATTTAATATTTTATTCTTCGTGTTTTGGTATGCCAAAAATAAATGTAAAGTCAGAATTTGTCTATCACTCATGTACTTTACCCCAGCAGCCCCTTTAACCCCCCAAAGGTACAAAATTTCACAATATATGGAAATTCAAAGTGAATATATAATCGTTCGTATTTTGGTGTGCCCAGAATAAGTATAAATTTAGAATTTACTTATTGCTCATAAATTTCACCCCAGCAACCCGCCAGAACCCACAATCTCTTCTTTAAGGGTCGAATTTTCACAATATATGAAAATTTAAAAATATTTTCCTACTTTTTTGGGGCCCAAAAGAATTGAAGTCAGAATTACTATTCCCACGCCCCCAGACCCCAAATCTATTCCCCAAGGGTCAAAAAAATTTAGAATGTATAAAATTCAAAGTGTATATCTAATTAATTTTTTCTTGCAATGGGTGAAATGTATGGGAAAAGGAATTTTTTTATTTTTGGGGAAAAAAAAAATTAAATATTCATTACTTTTAACATTCTAAAAATTTTTCCCCTTTTTTGGGAAAAGGTTTTTGGGTTCTGGGGGGGTTTTAAAAAAATATATGGGCAACAGGAAATTTCCTTATATTCGTTTTTGGAACCAAAAAAAAAAATAACATATTTACTTTAATTTCCCTATTTTGTAAATTTTGTCCCCTTTTGGGGGGTTCTAGGTGCGCTGGGTAAAAATATGGGTGATAGGTACTTTCTGACTTCAGATTCATTTTAAGTAAACCAAAAAACGTAGGATATGTAATTTTCATATAATTAAAATAGCCCTTTGGGGGGGCTGGGAGGGCCGGGGACCATGGTAAGATAAAAAAATCTCATTTTTATATTTTTTTATTTTAAACAAAAACTTTTTAAAACATAAAAGCAAAAATTTGAAGCTGAGGAAAAAATTTAAACCCTTTAAA